>OMKL01013327.1:3033-19289 GCA_900302295.1 Parasudis fraserbrunneri
AAAATTTCTCTACTGTCCCGCCACTGTTTTACCACTGTCCTGAAACCATTTTCCTACTGTGCCACCACTATTTTACCACTGTCCTGAAAACATTTTTCTACTGTGCCACCACTATTTTACCACTGTCCTGAAAATTTTTTTCCACTGTCCCGCAACCATTTCTCTACTGTCCCACCACTGTTTTAGCACTGTC
This sequence comes from Parasudis fraserbrunneri, assembly GCA_900302295.1. Classification (NCBI taxonomy): domain Eukaryota; kingdom Metazoa; phylum Chordata; class Actinopteri; order Aulopiformes; family Chlorophthalmidae; genus Parasudis; species Parasudis fraserbrunneri. Next base: position 3,227 of record OMKL01013327.1, read on the forward strand.
CCGCCACTGTTTTAGCACTGTCCCGCCACTGTTTTAGCACTGTCCCGCCACTGTTTTAGCACCGTCCCGCCACTGTTTTACCACTGTCCCGCAAACCATTTTTCTACTGTCCCACCACTGTTTTACCACTGTCCCGCAACCATTTTTCCACTGTCCCAGTAATTACACAGTACAGGACAGAAAATGATTTAACCCCTACTGACTAGATGCCAGACATGAGGTTCAGAGAGAAGCAGTTAAACTGTCGTGAAGTAGGAAAACATTTGTTTTTGAGAAACGTAAATGGAAGCCATATTGTTTTCTGCATATCTTTTGTATTTTTAGATTGAATGAAATGTACTGTAATTTAACATTCAAGACCATTAAACAATGGAATAATCCTGTTAAAAGGCCAACATTTCCCATTATGTTCAATTCAAGATTACAACCTTTATTTTATGGTCGATATTTTTAATAAGATATTTTGATATTTTGTCTGCACTGGGATCTGGCCTGGTGGTGATAGTGAAATGAGATTCGAGGGGACGCCTGTAAGCTAACCTATCACACAATTCAAAATACAGTTTGCTCAAGAGAATCATTGTAAAAATGGGTGGATCCATCCTCTCGTTCTCTTGAGGAGGAGAGAGATAATTCACGACTACCAGTCACATTTGGAATGCAGCAGAAGCTCAGTGGTAAAACTACAATTCTCTATCAAAATGTGAGTTAAGGCCGCAGTATATACTGTGCACTTCTATCTTTTGCATGACTTTACATTGGTTTACATGAATGAGATCACGCTGTGTGTTTCACTCTGTGTGTTTCACTCTGTGTGAATCATAATTATCAATGACTAATGAGACCATATACTATGCTGAAATTGTGCTCCAATAACAATAGCAGCTGAGAGGACTGTTACAATCAATTAATTTTATGCATAAAATAAAATAAAAAAAATCATATTGGTTATACAAGTTCTGTAGTCTGTATGTGAATAGATAAAAATAAGACTTGGTTCCATCAATGTCAAATAACAACATAGTGTGGACACAGAAATACAGTTGATTTCTTTATTTGATTTGATTTATTTTTCTTACTCACCGGCCACACATGTGGCTCTTGTCAAAAAGCCAGTAAAAGACTGAAAAGTCATTTTGATCCGACTGAACAATGCTGTCCTCGCATGCACCATGAAAAGGAATGGGGGGAATCCTATAACACTCAATACAAAGGCAACAACACTTTACTTGCTTCTTAGCCAAACAACATAAACATATATATGTTAAATATGTTAAATGGTAGCGGCTGGGAATCTGAAAGGGGTAAACTGAAGTGAACTGAACTTTTTTCCCCTGTTCTGGTTTGACTTCATTTGTCTCATTGACTCATGACTTAACCCATAACAGTTCTCAGTGGCTTGCAAGTTTGTGCACGCACCACAGAAATCTGCCCTGGTTCACCTGAGGTAAAAATGAGCTCCAAAGGGAAATCTGCAAGTGAGAACAAATCCTACATCGATGAATTTCAGTAAAAACACATATTTGATATGTAGGCCTCAGGCTAAACATACATATTGAATCAACTTCTTCCAGTCACAGAACTGATGTGCAGCAGAAGGTTTTAAAGCTTTGTTTTAAAGCTGCACTATGTGAGATTGGCACCCTATGGCCATGAAAGGTAGGCCTACTGCTCAACACTTTACACAGACACTGTCTTTACACTTTAAGATGAAACAGCAGGGGGGGTGGAAGTAATTCTTCAAGCAAAGTAACTGGGCACTGTTTTCATTTGTTTCATTCTTATCTATTAGGACATTAGCCTTTCACATCAGGCCTACGTAGTTCTAATATACAATCAGTATTTGCAGAGAGGGTTTCATGCATTGCTGATGGATGGGTTTTCTGTTCAGCCCAACTCTATGATTTAGATTGCTATAAATGCAATATTTTCCCATGAATAAGTTACATAGTGCAGGTTTAAAGCAAGATTGAACTTTGGTTGAACCTTTGGTTGTATGGCTTCCTGGCCCACGATAGAAGTCCATTGCTGGCCCTTGTCTTCATTAGTATCGTGTGTGGTCTGTGTGTGGGGGACAGAGATTTGCTTGTCTCTCTCTGATGAAGACACTACTGCCTGGCATAGAACAGGGTCATGTGTCTGCCAGGGGAGGTGCTGGCTAAGGAGGCGTGTCTGCTTACAGGGGCAGTTCACCCAAAAATGAAAAGAAACACATATTTTCCCCCTGTTTAACGGCATTACAGATTGTACTTTTAAGTGTGCTCAATGTGATTCTCTCTCTCTCCCTTCTCTTTCTTTTCTCTCTCTCTCGTTCTGTCTCTCTCTCTTTCTCTCCCTTTCTCTCTGAATTTCTCTCACTCACTCAGAAGAAATTAATAATTCCAGGCTTGAAATGGATCCTTTGGGTAAGTTACAGCATGGCATACATTGGCTGAACATATATATATATATATATATTAGTAGGGTACACTTTTTATGGCATTTTTCACTTTCTGAAGGTGTCACCAACTGTATATGAAAATGTGCCACCAGCCCAAAACAAAACAAAGAAACAAACAAAAGCAAGGATGCAAAGAAATAGATGCAAAGCATTCATAATGACAGTATTACACAAAGGGCCATACCTGTGAGCTGCCACTGGGGGCAGAGTGGCTAAATGTGAGTGAATTACAGAATGACTGAATGAGTGACTGGCTGAGTTAGTGAAATTACAGTTATATAATATATAATAAATATTATATGTATAATATAGTCAACGCTATGCACTAAATAATGCCTTCACTTGCTAAATCTGTATCTTAAGTTCAGAATTCAGCTAACAAGTCAAGTCAAATTTGTTTGTACAGCCCAAAATCACAATACATGTATCAATGGGCTTCACAGGCCCACACAGATACAACACCTCCTGGCTAAACTCCCAAAGAAGATCAGGAAAAACTCCCACAGAAAAAACGTTAATAGGAAAAAAGGGAAGGAACCTTAGATGGGAAATTCGATGGGAGATCCCCCCCAACCAGAACGCCAGACATGCAATAGTTGTTGAAGTAGGCAACAAATTCGAAAAAGTATACAATAAGGGTGTGATAATAGTAACGATAATAATGAAAAATAATAGTGATGATAAACAATAGATCTAACCAAAAGATCTTGCCGATTTCTCAATACGTGTTGCCTTCTAAAAGCTTGTCTAATTATAACAGTGACTTCATCTATTGGCATTTGTGGAAATTCTGGAAAATTTGTGGAAATCTTGGTGAATTCCCCCTTGGGGCAATAAAGGTTTCATTCATTCATTCATTCATTCATTCATTCATTCATTCATTCAGATGTGTTCATGGGTGGGGTCAGATCAAACCTAGCCCAGTGCTCTTACTACAGTTCATCCTTATTGGTGAGAACACCATCACATAAAAATACACTCACACACACAATATATATATATATAGAAGGTTATAAATAATGTTTATGCAGACTTTTGCAATGCAGGTAAAACCCAAAATGAGACTGTGGAGATAAATGACAATAAGATAACAGGGGGAGAAAGGGATGAGGGAAAAACACTGAGGAAACAGGTTCTGGCAAGGATGAGGAATGCAACTCAGCAGGGCCGGCCTGGACACGTTATTATTTGCTTTTCTCTCTACATTTATTTACCCGGGGTAGGTTTCGCCGTGCATGGATGCTCTTTTCCAGCAAACGCCCTGCTTCACACTTCCACACAATCCCACACATTCACACCTGGGAACCTGCCCCGGCACAACCGCAGTCTGACGCCGAAACAACATGAAATCACATCACGTTAATCATTCTCTCTGAATATGTTGATTTTGCAGCACGCAGTTTCACTGTCGCTGCCATCTTCAGTGTCACGGAGTTTCCCCCGTTCCAAACAGCCACAGTGATTTGTCCCCTTATAACGTGTTAGATGGTCTCAGGCGCGAAGAGGAGTTTGCTCAAGGTCCAAACAGCTAAAAGCTTTTCCCCTTAATGCCTTTCGTTTTTTAAGAGATGTTCATAAACAGCGTTTTGCGTGTGTATTATTCCTTCACCATACATCGTATGTGTCAAATATATTCCCTTTCATATTAGGTTTTGTGCATGAGGAAGGCGCCAACATGGCCGCCTTCATCCACGTGGCCAACACCTCCAACAGCCTTGTCCGGCTATTTTACAGCGGGGAGAGGATGGACGCACGCGATCTCACGCAGGAGAGGGACGGCGAGACTTACTTAGCGGTCGACGGAGCGTCCTCCGTCCTCATCCCTCCGAACGGCTCCGCCGAATGCCCTGTCTCCGAGGACCTCTACGTCGCTGCCTTCTGTGTGAAGACCACCCGACCGGGCGTCTGCGTGGGGAGCGGTGCGCTGTTCCTCACCGTTGCATCTTGGGAAAGAACACCAAAAGACAGCCCTAGTCTTTCGGCGTCACTGATCAAGCGGGTGTCCGGTTTTCCCGGTCTGGAGAGATTCGTGGATACGTGGCAAGGGGACACCACTCTCCTTAACAATACGGTATCCATCCGTAGTGTGGGCAAGCACAACCTCAGCAATGTAAGGCTCTGTATATGGGGGTAGTTCTTTGGCCCAATAACACACAAAAAATATTATGTTAATTTTAAAGCCTATAGTATATTCAAGTTTAAGATTGATACAACCTCTACTTTTTGTGTTTCAACCTTTTTGGTACCCACTCTTAAAGTGGTAATCCATAATATCCTTTTTTTTTGTCACCATTTTTGGTGATAAGCAATCTTTGCTGTTGTGTTTTTGCACTGTATTGACTTGCTTTCCATCTTGAAAATCCATTCTAACTACTGAGTTAGTCTTCTGTTCATTCCAAACAAACTGCTGTTGCTGCTGGTGACATAAAACACATCACTTCCTGTGTATATAATAAATAGACATTTATTTATATGAAAATGTTTGAGATTATTACTTTTCTACTTGACTAATAACCTCTTCAAGGATTCAACCCTTAAGATGCCCTCCAGGTGGCTTTTAAAAGTTGTCTATGTTGAATAACAATATGTTTTTTCCACTAAATTGTTCAGTAAACTACTGAAAATGGTTTAGCAGCATCTCTACACCTTTACCCTCATTGAGAATGCAAGGATCTATGAATATGTAAATTGACAACAAGCACCCATTAATATTTACCAGGAATTCCAAGTTGGCAGCTTATATTCTTTCAAGACATGTCAGTACCTACTCAGCTTTCTGTGTATGCTGAAGCTAAAGGTGTCAAGTTACAACATATTAGCCCATGATACATTCAACCTATTAGTGACGTCACACATGCAACTCAGATTTCAGGAAAGTACAGAGAAGCTCTCCCTCTCCTGGAGAAGAATGTGAAAAAGGTTCTGCACAAATAACAATCTGTAATGTCATGCCTCCAAGAGGAGTTCATCATTTTGAGTGGAGGGGATCTTTAACAGTGATAAATCGAACATTCTATCCAACATTTTCAGATGATATTTTACAAGATTGCTCACAGGAAATACATGTTGTTGCCATGATTTAGTCAACAAGCAGTTCTCTATTTTTCTAGCCTATACTCTGTCCTCAATATCTTAAAGGAAAACAATATTGTTGTTCACATTTCAAATCCTTCTTCGCACCTCATGGCTTTGTTTAAATAAATTAGAACAAGGTCACTTAAATTAATAAATATTGAAACGTTTCCTGTTTAGGGGTTGTGAAAACAACAATGAGGCCAAGCTTGTCACAACCAGTTACAATGTGAACTATGTATGTTGCTCCTGCTGCATGGTCGATTCAAATGCTACTTATTGCCTGAAAACAACAAGGAAGCTATTTCCCTGCAGAAAGCAGACACTGCTGAATTCACAGTATGTTATGAGAAGGGCTGTTGGCATGATATTTGATGGTTTTTCAAACAGAATGGGATCCCGTGAGCAAAGAGTTATGTGACTTTAATTTACATATATGACTACAAACCATATGCATTGAACAATGATCCAGGTGTGTTTGAAGTAACTTAGAACATATACACACTCTAGATAAGCAATGCATTCGGTAACACTGTTTTTTTCCTTTAGTTACCCTAAAATGGTACTGGTAGATGATCTTGAAATTAGATATCCATTAGGATTTAAGGTGGCGAGGAGTCATCTGGGACCAGTTGCATAAAGATAGACTGAGACTTAAGACTTAAGTCCACCCTTTAGTCAGACTTGCTATAGACATCTAAATGTACCTGTTGCATAAAAATGACTTACTAGTTGCTAACTTAAGACTGACTTAGACAGTCAGATATGCTCTGAGTCGTGGGTAAAATAAGACACTTGAAAGGGAAAAAAAACATGGCCTTCTCTAGTGATATCATTTTGAATGAATGAACAAGTAGCCTAACAATATAAAACATGGTTATTGCCATATTAATACATTTTAGTGTATAGGAGGTTTAGTCCAAGATATTTACTTGTAATTTCACTCAAAGCACTGAACTGAAATATAGATTTGGACATGGAAATTAGCTGGCGAATTTTAGCTAGCTAGACCTATCTGTGACCATTTAGCTTGCTTAAGAAAGTAAACTAGCTGCATTCTAAATCAATAACAAAACATTATAAATATATTAACTACAGGGACATAACAAATGTGTCCCTAAATGTTGTTACTGACATAAGAAATACAGGTTTGAGAAATATTAGAAACATTTCTTGTTTGGCTGCTTAGTTGTTACCATGGCAACAACAATCTTAACTCAAGTTTAGCCAGGGGGGAGGGTGGCTAACTTTTCTGCCACAGCATAAGTCCATCTTAATGTTTATGCAACAGTCTTATTTAGACCAGATTCAGACCAGTCCAAGGCTTAAACTAAGTTTTTGCAACTGGCCCCTGTATTTACGGTCTAAGTGAGTCGCCTGTTGTAGCTCCACAGGCTTCTGTGATGAATACCAAACACTTCCACTGCTCGCAGAATGACTGTCAGACATACAGATTTGACACCCACAAACACTTGGTTTATTTTTCTCTTCTTATCTTTCTGTCTCTTCTTTTCCTCTCTCCATTTCCCTAGGACTCTTGCTATGATAAAGCCAGATGCAGTGACCAAGATGGGAGATATCCTTGAAATGATTCATAATGCCAACTTGATTGTGACCAAAGCCAAAATGACCAAACTAACATGGTAAGGTCAAAGACTCGCTGGTGAGAATCTGGTGTGAGGCCAGTGCCAACCGTATTTCCCTTGAATATGAAAATGAATAAAGCTTCCTGACAATAATACTATGATAATGAACAGAACCTTCTCAAGGTGAAGGAGAATTTTCAAGTGTCTATCACAACATGGGCTACTAGGTGCCAACACTCTCCCATTCGCAGATGGATGGCACAGCTTTTTCCCACATACGTCAGGAACATATGGCATGGCAGGGGTCACAAGGCATTGGCATTTTACTAACTACCTGCAGTTAGGTCATGCCATAGTGCTAATGACTACCAAAAATATCTTCAATGATGCAGTTTCACTACCATCACTATTACAACAGAACCTAATTAGTTAAATTTATTAATCATATTAATATCAATATAATTTGTTTTGTAACAGTTTGTATCTTGGTATACAGTGTCCTATTACAGTATGAATAGTCTTTAAGAGGGTTGCTAGGCCAATAATCTGTATGAACTTAATAAGCACATTTTTAATACATTGTTATTTATCAAATATAGATACATACTAGGGGTGGGAATCACCAGAGGCCCCATGATATGATATTATCGTGATACTTAGGTCATGATACGATAGTATTGCGATTAAAAAAATATATATATATATTGCGATGTGTTGCAATATCTTGCGATTTATTACCTTTTTTCAACTGCAAATTATGTCCCCAAAGCAAAACTTTGTCAACAACATCAGTTTTATCTAATAAGATAAAGTTTTCAGTCTGTTCATCTCACTTCAGTCATTTTCAGCAAAATGGAATTGTCGGGCAAAAAAAATAAAAATATAATTTTTCTTTTTTTATCAATACTTGCCGTTCATGTTTCGATACGATATCATGATGCAAAATATTGCGATATGCTGTATCGAGTTTCCCCCCACCACCCCTAATACATACAGGTTTTTGAAGGGAAGGATTTGCTGATGGAAAAATGCAAGGAATGCACGTTTCATGAATGTACAGCCAAAAGAACCAATTCTACACACTTCTTGCAGAAAGGACAAGAAAGTCATTGGCCTCTGTAAATCCCTTCCTCAGTAGTTTGGGCTAGTCCTTAAGAGTCGGTAATGGATGTCTGAATTCATTTGGTCACTCATTAACCCCATGTTGATGGTTTCTTTACAGGAGGCAAGCAGCAGACTTTTACATGGAACATCAGTCAAAGCCTTTCTTCAAGTGAGTCCTTCCTCTGTAAATGATTTACCAGACTGGGTTGGTTTGACCAAGCAGGGAAGTTTCAAGGAGGCCAGCCATCATCATTATTGCATGTCCTGTGACATTGATGTTAATGACACCGTGGTGACATTTGAACACATCTTATTTAACTGGTCTTGACAGGTATGTTTTTTCATTTGAATCAAAACCTTATCGTTGAACTGATCACTTTTTCAGTAACCTGGTGCAGTTTGTGTCCTCGGGCCCTGTGGTTGCCATGGAGCTGATGGGCGATGAGGCCATTTCTATCTGGAGGAGGCTTCTCGGACCCACAGACTCTGGTGTGGCGCGGAGGGAGGCCCAGGACAGTGTCCGCGCCCAGTTTGGAACAGATGGCACCAAAAATGCAGTGCATGGGTCAGACTCAGTTGCTGCAGCAGCAAGAGTAAGGATGTTATCCTGGCATGTTTACCTCCTACATTTTGATACATCCCTTTCCCCTGTGTACTTCCAGTAATGGCTATATTAATGTAGTATATGTTTTAGAGCTGGATGATATGGGGGAAAAATGATATCATGATACCCTGAAGGACTGTTTTCAATATTGATGTATATCATGATATTTGCTTAGGTATGGAAAATCACATATTATATAATCCAACTGATAGTCATCAAGGTATGGTCAGGGGAAATGTGATACAGTATCAAACTGAAACTTTAATTTTCAATTGACATTCTCCAATATTTCAGAAATCATTATGAGAAATCTGACTCAATATTTTCTTGTCATCATTAATTCACAATACAAAAGAAACATGATACAATAACACAGAGGGATGATAAATGGTAAGTATTGATATGTTGCCGAGCCTAATATGTCTTTTTTTTTTTTTTTTTCAGGAACTTGAGTTTTTCTTCCCCTCCACAACCGGCCATGGCCCTTCAAATACAGCCAACTATACAGATTGCACATGCTGTGTCATCAAACCTCATGCCGTATCAGAAGGTACCTACCACAAACCCACAAATTATACCTGCAGCATTTCCCATGCAAAGATTTAGATCGATTCCCTAACTGATGAAGTAACATATAAACAGTGATTCTTGTTTTGCGTATCAGAGCCATTTCTGCTGTTCGACTACGTGTATCATATTCACCCCAGCCTGCCACCACTGTCAATAACAGAAGAACCTGTGGGAAATGCTGACCTGCCATACATCGTATTCCCTTACGAACCCCAACCTCTACGATTATTTTTTTGTTTCCTTTCAGTAGGGGCCATAGCCTCACCATCCATGCCGTTGAGTGATTTCAGCCCCCAATACAGTTCGAGTCACAATCACCATATCCCCTATATCCGTACATGCCTCATGGTAGTTGTTGTAAAAGAATCTCTCTTATATAACCGCCTAGCGCCCCTTTCGATTCTTCCTGTTGACGAGTTTGCGTCACACAAAGCCACCGCGCGGTAACCAACCTCGCCTGCCTTTGGATTTTTCCAAATCCCTACTCTGATCCCTACTCGTGGTGCATGCCGCCGGGGCGCTGACCTGTGAAATGTGAAATTCTCTGGACGGAGCCGGAGTGGACTCGCCAAGCTGCTGACTGAGGGGAGACCCGGACTGGCTACTCCACGAGACGAGGAAGCCCAGTGGTCTCGGTTCAGCACGCCGGACAAGCTCACACAAGCTGTTGACTTGAGATGGGTGGTAGATGGTGCCTTTAATTTGAGCAAGTAGATCTAGCAGTGGTTCGCTTCATTTCAGGTTTAAGTGATGACACAGGGGTTTTGTCCGGTTTCTATCTAATGTGGCACTGCTGCGGCGAGTTAGTTCATGGAATAGGATCTGGTCTGCACTCGTTCTCATTTGGTCTTCATGGATACTAGGGGTGGGAATCACCAGAGGCCCCAGGATACGATATTATCGCGATACTTATATATATATATATATATATATATATTATGATATGTTGCGATATATTGCAATTTACTACCTTTTTTTCAACTGCAAATTATGTCCCCAAAGAAAAACTGTCAACAACATCTGTTTTATCTAATAAGATAAAGTTTTCAGTCTGTTCATCTCACCTTAATCATTTTTATTGCGGCAAAATGGGATTGTCAAGCAACAACAACAACAACAAAAAAAAAATTTTAATCGATACTTGCCGTTCATGTATCGACATAATATCGCAATGCAAAATATCGCGATACTATGCTGTATCAATGCTTCTCCCCACCGCTAATGGATATGTCTGTTTTTCACTTCCTCTCTCTCTCTAGAACACACCTAGTGCATGTTGTGCAACTTTCTTATTTTCTCATACCAATCAGACAACTAGCTGCCAAGATAAACCCTGGCAGTCTTTAATTTCAAAGGGTTTGGGAGCTGAGATGAGACTTTGGAAATGTGGAGCCCGGTGAGCAGTCAACAGGAGCTGCCAATAACAAGGATATTATGGTGCAAGCAGCAGCAATACGGAAGTAATTAGATTAAGCAGCATCCACCCTGGTAGTGGCAGTCATGTGATCAGCCTCCCTGATATTGGCCCCACCGTTTCAAGGTTATGTAATCTTCACCGTAGTCGTGGAACCACGAGTTCAGCCTGCATGCCTCGCTTTGCCTGTCGCACATGCTGAACTGATCTTCAAAAACAGAATGTGATGACATCAAAAATACATGTTTGTTTTAAAAAAATAATTGTTATTGTTATTATCACTCCGAATTAGGATGACAGTGATCAGCGAGGTTTCTACTGAGTAATATTCCAATGCAGAATGCAAATTAAAATAAAAGTTCTACAGTGAAAACAACAATTATGGGGCTGTTTGCAATTTATGATAGAGGGTCTATTATGAAAATTAGAGAGGAAGGTGTTATTTTAAGAAGGGGGAGAGAAGGCATATTTCCAAAATACTACAGGGGGAGGGTCATCCAGCTTTTGATGACATTTTTGTATTTAGTAATTGTAGGCATTTTAAATTTGTAGGGTTGCACATCATGTTTTCATGAACTTTAGTGTGCGTGACATTATTAATATCAATCTTCAGGATGATCTTTTCCAGGCATTTCTTCTGTATTTGATAGTACAGTGTAGAGTAACAGGAAATATGGGAGAGAGGAGAGGTGAGATGTCAGGTGTCAAAGGCTGTGAGCTGGATTCAAAGAAACCCACAGTATCATTGCATGTGTGTGTGGGTGTGTGTGCGCCCTACCCTTCTCCACCACTAGGATACTGTAACTTAGTACTATCTATGCAGGCGAGTGCCATAGATTATCATAACTGTTGTGTTAAGTCTTATCACCTACCTTTATGACGGGAAGTTATTGCTTACTGATCTGGCTGCAAATGCAGTAGTACAAAGCAAAGGAAGTGGCTGACTGGCATCTTTTCAGCACCTGTCTTTTATCATTGGTTTATGAATACCATAAAGATGGCAATAACAGATTAGACTAATTATTGATATTACTGCCTCAATATATCATTTAAATTAAAATTAAGGACATTTGAGTGAGGAGGGTATTTTCCAATTAATGTCCATTTTCAGGAGAAATGTTGATTTTTGTGTTTCAAAAATATGAAAGACCTGCATTATCAACAGAAGTTGGAATTACACTGATCTGCAGACTGAGATGAAATCGTCTCACCATTCCATCTCTCCACAACATGCTTACTTTGGGACAGAAGCCACACTTTGGTCTAATTCAAGAGTGGTAATTCAGTCTGAAGGGTCCTGTCAATCGAGCATAAACTGGGATTCTGAATCAGTTAAAAAAGCAAATCTTCGTGATGGCTCACTTTGATTATCCCAGAGGGTCAACTGAGAGACGAGCTTTCACTGTCTAGAACGCACAGCCAATCACAGAGGAGTCGTGACTGAAAATTGCACTCAGTCATGACTGGAATAGAGAAGCATCTGTTGCTAGGCACCCAGAACACGATCACCTAGCAACAGTACCAGCTGCTTTTGGGAGCTGTGGTGACTGGGCCTATCCTAGGCAGGCGGTTGTGTGCTGCTTGGGGAACAGGCAGAGGACATGTGAAGGAGTACATCCAGTACAGTGTGACCGGAGACACAGTTGCAGGAGAAATACATGGATTGATAGTGTCTGTTGTAGCCCCTGTTAGGGTTAGTGTATGAACGGTAAGCTAGCCTATGTTGGAGACTTGGCAATGTGTAGGAATCATTTGCAGTATATGAAATTCTGTATCCTGTTGGATATGAAGTCTACTTGCTATCAGGATGTCGGACTGAGATTGAGGTTGGAGCCCTCTTTCAGTTTTGAATGTCTGCCACAGCCTAACCTTGATCCTGTGTACAGGATCATTAGTCTTCTCTAATAACACAGACATCTGTAAGGTAATCTCATTGCACTTTGTGCAAAGAAGACAGACATTAAAGGTTGAGAGTGCTTCTACACAATGTTTGACACAGACCAAAGGCCATTACAGCAATGACAAATGCAGCTGTAATATAATTCTTTTTTTTGTACTAAATACAGGGCTTGTAGGTCTTGAGAATCAGTTCCACCTTTGGCTACAGTGATGGTTAACTCAAGTAAAGCTGTTAGTTGCAGATAGTTGTACTGAAAAATAGCAATGTCTAGACTCTAGCCTAATTAAAGGGGAATGCCACCCATTTTAACAATTCACATATAATCTTCATGTGCCACAGGACAGTTCAGTCAGTATTTTTGTGACTATGCACCACTCTCTCCTAAAGCTAGAAATCAGAGAGAGAACCCTCTAATCTATGATGTCAATGGGATGTAAAATCTGGGGCTGCTCCATAGACAAGGAATAGGGCTCTGACTTTATGAGGCCGTTTGTGTGAGCTCTTACACCCAAATGCGGTTTTAATTCTGGTTCAGACCTCTAACAATGCTAGAATTAAAACCTAATTTCTAGCTTTAGGAGAGAGTGGTGCGTGTTCACAAATACTGACTGAACTGTCCTGGGGCACAGGAAGAACATAATGTGAATTCTTAAAATGGGTGGCATTCCCCTTTCAGTAGCCTATTTATTTACTTGAAGAAGAGATTATTCCACAAGTTTAGTTACATTAATATCTCGTGGGGCTTCCAACATCCAGACTTTTAATTTGTATCATCCTCGATTATAAAGTTAGACAAAAAGGATTGTCAAGCATCTCCCTCATGATAACGGAATGTCTGTGTACCGAGATGAGATTTCTGAAAATACAACTGAGGCCGGTGTGGCGTGCTGACATTTTCAGTCCTTACATGAGCAGCTATTTCGTACAGTGAATATGGGCAGTGTTATCTTAACTATGTATGGAAGACTTGGAGTTGCCAAAGTTATAGTATCACTTACTTAGAACAGTGCACTATATGCTAGACTTGTCACTTCCAAGTCTAGCATGCATTCTCAATGGGAACACCTTTTAATGCAGGTGTTTTTGTTGGTTCAAGGGATACTTTTATTGGAAAAGACCAAATTTTAAATCTAAATTTAATCTCCAGCTATCAGTCCTGATTTAGTCCCGATGTCAGACCACGAACCCTGTATCATGTATCAAACCAAACCAGGAGCTCTTACACCTCTAGCTCTGAGTATAACGTGCTGAACTGAAATACCTTCATGTGTTCACAGGCCTGACTGGGAGGATCTTGAACTCCATATCTGCAGCTGGATTTGAGATCTCTGCTCTTCAGATGGTATGAGTTTAAGGAATGTAACATGAATTCTCTTAACACACACTTAATGCTTTGGTATGGAAAAAATGTGTGTCTTGCCTGTTTAGATAATGGAATAGGGCTGGGCGATATGGTCAAAATATCATATCACAATATTTTTCTTAGTTTTGATGGTATAACAGCACAGCATTTGATGGTATTTAGTTTTCCAGTTCAAATTATAAATTATATGACATCTTTTTTATGTTGTTATCTTGTAATAGTATTGTCATGGTGCTATTTCATTCAAAATGGTCTATTTTCTTTTACTTGCTTTTAATACTGCTGCAAGGAAAAAGATTTTGATTAACTGAAAAATATGCAGTATGTATATATTGTTTTTTACAAAATGTGTATATCGTGGACGACAGTATAGTAAAAATCCATACATTTGCATGGATCCATGATGGTATACCTTCCTATTCAGTATACCTCCCAGGGCTATAATGGAACACAGTAAAGATGAACATTTCCCATCTTTTCACCCATTATCCCCATGTAATGTAGTAACCCATCTGACCCAAGGGCATACTGTATTGGCTCTGTGTGATCTAGCCTGACCTCATGATCGAACTCATCATCACTGCTGCAAACGGTGACCTTTCACAATTCTCGCCAAGTCTGTCCCGGCTCTCGGGTGGAAGGGGGAGTGGCCCAATATGTCCATTCATTTCACTGTTGGCCCAAGGACAAAATAAATCAATCAGGGTTTTGTAACATGCAGTGTGTGTTATGTGTTTAGAAAAGGACTAAATGGTTGTATATCAGCAAGTCAAGTCAAGTCAAATTTATTTATAAAGCACATTTAAAAACAACCCATGTTGACCAAAGTGCTGTACAGACCAGAGCAGGCAAGTAAAATCACGAAAAGAAAGATTAAAACCAGAAACACCCAGATAAGCATCAATATACAAACCCTCTATCTCCTGTGCTCAGGATTAAAAAACAATGTGATTGTTTTTGTTGTTGTTTAGTAATAAATTTGCTAGCATTTTGATATAGTACTGGTATTTTACTTAACCCGAAGCAGGCAGTTGTGGTGATTAACCTGTTGTTGCAAATCTGAGGCAACAACAATGTTCCCTCTTGATCAAAGAGGACTCCCCTCACTGAGTACTATCCTATAACGTTACTTACTAAATACATAAATTATGAGCAGTCTCCCAAGACATAGTTCCTCATCTTATTTTGAATAATTTGTGTGTGCGTGTTTATGTGTTTGTACTTCCTGATTGATTTTGTGATTATGTTAAAGGTTGAATTCTTTTCCCCCCACAGTTCAATATGGACCGAGCCAATGCAGAGGAATTCTATGAAGTTTACAAAGGGGTTGTGACGGAGTACCCTGTGAGTATGGACACAAATTCCCCCTCCCATGTATAATACCTATATTTTGTGTGTGTGTGTGTGTGTGTGTGTGTGTGTGTGTGTGTATGTTGTGAATTTGGTCTTGGCCAGTCATCCACAGAATCATAAACACATATTTCTCAAAGTTTTGCGCTGAGTTAGACAGGCATTCATATTCGATTTGGCATGCATTAAAACAATGTTTTCATTTGTATGCATGTTCAGTTTCTACTCCCCTACGCCCCTATACAGGTCTGAAGGTATGGGAAAATAGGTTAAATGATTTTGACAATTTCCAGGTGAAGATAAAACCCTGCTTGCTCCTGACAATGACTGTGTAGATACTGTAGTAATACTGTAGTAATATTATCAGGCTGTTCACAAAGGTGCAAAACAATAGCATTAAACTTGCAATGGCTAAAAGTTGAGGTGTGTGGAAAAGTATGATTTTTATAGATGGGAATATGTAGGAATCATGTAAGCCTAAAATCACAGCTTTTCCTAGCATTCTAAGTATTCTCTACTCCAAATTTGTTATTATTAATGAATTTCGGGAGGAGGCCTGCACCAATGACGCACACACAACTCCTTACCTCTGGTCTAGGTTACCTGCCCCTACCTGTCTCCCTGCTCACTACAGGCACACACCTATGCAATAACCTCTCC
>OMKL01013327.1:20542-32840 GCA_900302295.1 Parasudis fraserbrunneri
AAAAAAAAAATCTTAGTTGACTAGACACTCTAATGTTCAGTTAGTCAACTTGACTAATAGGGCAAATCCCTAGTTGTATTGACATACTCCCTCTCTCTCTCTCTGTGTCCGCCTTTCTCAGGGTGACTCTGGCAGTCCTCTTGTGTGTTCGGGGCAAGTCCATGGTCTGGTGTCGTGGGGTCAGGGCTGTGCCGAACCCGGCTACCCTGGTGTCTACGTCAAACTCTGCGAGTTGCTCCCGTGGATCGAAGAAACTCTGGTGTCCTACTCTTAATATAGTTGTCTGTCCTCTCTCCTCACATATCTCATTCATCCTACTCTCTGTATCTCCCTTTACAGCTCCTCTGAAGTGACTATTCCCTCTCCTTTTTCTTGCTTTCATCAATTATCTCTCTCACAAACTCTCTTATTCTCTTTCTCACTCTATGTAAAACACTGAATAAAGTCAGTCTTTATGCATTCATCCATTGGTCAGCAAATAACTTCTTAATAACTTTAATTTCAACCGGTCTTGTTTGCACGATGATGGCGCATACAATAAAACACACCTAAATCACTGCTTGAGACTGTTTAGTTAGTCATGTAACATACTATACTTAGAAGTGAAAAGGGTTGTTTTAGTTACAGGTTTATTTGTTTGACCATTTCATTACTATGCAACAAACCCGGGCCAAATAGTATTTGCAAATAATTCTTGCAATTGGTATTAATGAATTTCGGGAGGAGGCCTGCACCAATGACGCACACACAACTCCTTACCTCTGGTCTAGGTTACCTGCCCCTACCTGTCTCCCTGCTCACTACAGGCACACACCTATGCAATAACCCCTCCCGCTATGCAGCCGTCTTGAGCCTATCAATCAGTTTGATCCCTCACGGCCACTCCCCAATGCGGCACCACCTACCTTTCACCCCTCTTTTCCCCTTAAATCCATACCTTCGGGAGTCCCTACCCCTCTCCCCTAAGACGTTTTCTGTGAACCCGAAGGTACGTTCATTCATACATCATTAAAATCCACGTTCCATTTATCATTATTTGTTCTTACTCATGATTATTTGTCATTACAGTGATTACCATTAACCATTCATTTTGCATACATATTCTTACCGCAGCTTCATCTTAACATTGCCAGAGACATCCCCCCCCCCAAGTACAGCATCCCCAACTCAAAATATGTTCCTACTTGTATGCCTCCAATGGTATTTTCACATGAACAATTTTATGTTCTCTACTGAATGCTAATGAATAGCGTTTAAGTATTTTAGCCGACTAAATAAGAAAACAAATCTCTGCTCTGCTGCATGCTAATGAATTCAGTTTGGACTTAGACTAAATAATAAAATAAATCTGTGCACTACAGCCTGCTAAACACCAGCATACAGTTGTGCACAGATTTATTTTATTATTTGAGTCTAATTAATAATTTGCCTCCTGTCCAAGAGGATTTGGATGTGCAGATATCTCCAGGTTCTCTGTACGTTAGCCTAACCTTGTTCCATCATGGGCTGCCTGTTTAAATTTCTTGGTATTGAGATATGTTTGTATTTTGAACCAATAAGAGCTGAGCATAGACTTGGGCTGTATCCAGATATTTATTTTTTGTTGTCTGTGTTATCGTATCGTGGGATTTTTTTTATATTGTGAATCATGACGCACAATTTTGTTGTCTACGTTGATCATACAAAGTAAATGTTTAGTCAGATTTCTCAAAAAAACAAAAAACCCAAAACTGAAATATTTGGGATGTTAATTGAAAAATACACTTTCATTTTGATACTGTATCACACTTCCCATTACCATGCAGTCCAATATGATGAGCATTATATAATGTGATTTAACACACCAAAGCAGATAGTGGTATAGGCCTATACTGATATTGAAAAAATTACTGTCTATATCGTGATATTCTTTTTTTCTTTTTCCTTTTTTTTTTTTTTCTCATTTCTTTTTTTCATATCACCAAGTGTAGTATAACATATAGAACTCAATATGGTTCTTAGGATCTTAAATGTTGAGTCCCCACATAAAGTTGTTGACAACTACTTTAAGAAGTTAGAAGAGCAAACCTGAACCTTATAGTTTCAAAACCATGAAGGATAAGATTTATTTTATATATGCTGGTGCTATGGAGTGGAATAAACTACCTCTTGCAATTAAAGAGGTGCAGAACCCAGCCTGTAAGACAAAGGTCAAACAGAGGCTGCTAGATAACATCTCCAAATAAGGACATGGATACATTTAATACACTGAAATTGGGATACTTGTTATTATCTTATTAATCTTATTACTTGACTGCACCTTTTGAAAAGTGTAAATGGATTGTTGCTTTAACGTGTGGAATGTTGTAGTTGTATGTCTCCTTGTCTAAATGTTGAATCCATCTTGGTAGGATGACGATGGACGACGGGACTTTATTGTGTTATCCCTGACAATGTCTTACGTTTGTTACTGTTGAGAAGCTTTCACCTCCGATTTGCTTACCTAAGTGTCATTACAGTGGTTTTGACTTTGAAAGACAAAATGTTCAGTGAAATGATCACATTTAACTATTTCCCCCTCCAGTCTGTGTGTCTGTGCTGTTCACTTATTTCTGTCATCTACCCAGTAAAATGTTGTATGTGAAAGTAATGGTGTGGGGAGATTGTTGGGCCTTGGCAGAGGTCTGCACGCTACTGAGTGCATTCTTCTAGTTTTATGACTGTATTTGCATTTTGTCAAATAGAACAATACCTTCCAGTTTCTAGCTCACAGCTGGAATACACGCTCTCGTTGGGATCGAACCAGCGACTTTTCAGTTACTGGTAGTAGCTTCTCTACCTCAAGGGCATCCTGCCACGCTATTGTATTCATGATAGCCTACCTATTCATAGCCATTTCTAAGGGGCTGAGGGGCATTGTGGCAGAAGACTGCTACATTCCTACCTGCTGGCTCAGACAGGTGCTTATAGGAAGGGCGCCTATAGGCAGGCACAACAGGCAGCTCCAAGCTGAGGTCACACACACCTACAGCTACTTAAGCTTGTTAGCCAGAGCTCTCAGTGTATGGCAGGCTGCTGTAGGACAAGTGCCTAAAGGAGATGAATGAACCCATTGGAGTTGCCTTTAGACTGCACTGAGGCTGAGTGGACCCAGCCCTTTATTGCGTTTTGTTAGCTGTTTGAGAGGAATGCCCAGCCTAAAGCTCGACAGACTAAGTAGAAGGTTAATGGCTCCCAAAGGAGACAGGTTTGTTTTCTTTCATGCCACGTTTCGGTCTGTTTTTTCCCCACAATGAAAGCCTCTGGTCATTGTCCAGAGAAGAGCTGCAAATGTTTTATTACTGTGCAACCACAACAATCAGACCACTTGTTCATTCCCGTGAAATACCAAACATCCCCTAAAATACATTTGTATGCATATTCTGCTTTAAATAGCACATCCGATTATGGTAAAACATTGATTTTGCCTCCTGGTGCCTGAGAAGAGAACATAATTTCCTAGCACTACCTCGAGAAGCAGTGTATCAAACATGCAGTAAAATGTGGGACTTTTATGATGCGTCTGTATTTTGTTGGACCCACCTTCATTTACATAGATCTTCAACACATGCATAATTCCATGACTGGAGATGGTCGTGAGCATACAAACCAAATTAAATACCACTATGCAGTGCCGAAGGTCTGAATCGCACCTGTAGTTATCGGTTATACCATTGAGAATATAGGCTAACGTTATAATCATAAAATTCAAAGGGAGAAATGAAGTTTTTCAAGAGACCAATAATTTGAAAGTCAAAGTCCTACTCTTCTCTGCCCTGCTCAGTCAGACGAGATGGATGTAGTCTGAGTTCTTCTTGACTTTGTCTCAGAGGCATTCAGAACACCTTGGCAGAACGTAACAGGAGCTGTCCAAGCATTCTGAAGGCTCCAGAGACGGTGAGACAAGGAGGAGACAAGGAAGTTTATGGAGGCTGACTGACATTTAGACAGTGGAAGGAAAGGAGTGAGGCAAGTAAAGACAGCTGAAGGCACTGATCTAGAATAAAACTTGGGGCTGGGCGATATAACCAAAATATCATACTGTATCACAATATTTTTCTTAGTTTTGACGGTATTCAGTTTTTCCAGCACAAATTACAATGTGATATGAAATTTTTTATGTCATTATGTTGTAATACAATTATCATGGTGCTATTTCATTAAAAATGGTCTATTTTACTTTTTTCAATACTGCTGCAAGAATCCTTTTTTTTATTAACTTGAAAATATACAGTATGTATACATTTTTTTACATTATGCATATCATAGATAGTATAGTAAACATTCATACCTTTGCATGGATTCATGACGGTATACCTTCATATTTGGTGTACCCCCCAGCCCTAATAAAACTTTTATTGTAGATGAGTGGTTGAAGGCCCAATATGTAATTTATTTGACCATATAAATCTGGGCTGCATGCATATAGTTTCTTGAAGAATTTGACTTGTAGAGGTGAAAATAAGCCTTTTCTACTTTAACTCTCGTAACTCATAACTCAAAACACTGAACATTTCTTAGGCAATGTTTCAGACATACAAAATGTATGTACAAAATGTGCAAAACTTTTCGTCAAAATGCATGAAAAACCCTTTAGTTTAATTGGCACATACAGTCTTTCCTTGTGTTAAGAGTTCACTCAGTCTATTTGAGAATGAAAGAATCTCTCCCAATTCCTTGGTGTGGTTTTCAGTGGTAAGGCAACTTGCTTGTTTACATTTGGATTACATATTGCACCTTTAAGTCAGAGAAGGAGAGCGAGAGGGAGAGAGAGAATAAATTATTCATGTAGAGGTTTTGTTGTCGTTAAGAGTACTTGTCTTGAAAATTGTAAAAGTAAAAGAGTAGCATTAAGATAAGAGCATTAGGAAACAGAAGAGCGTTAAGATGTTGCGCAAGTTCCAAAATTGTCCCTCTAAGATTGACTGAGCACACCTTTTTTTGTGGCCTTTGCAAGTATTTTGAGGTTTGGAGATGGTCCCTTTTAATCACATCAACACAACCGGTATCAGCTGTGAGACATAAAGTCCTGAATGACCATGTGTTTTTTACTGTAAATGACTGGTCCCATTGTCCTCACTTGTTCTCTCGTGGCTCAACATAAAGCTTACTCAATTAAAAGTAGGGGTAGATACTATAAAAGTGACTGATGTATGAGTAAAAATACTTTTTTTTTTTTTATTTTTTTATGTTAGCAAAAAAGCTACTTTCAACCTCCTAAAGAGAGTGTGAGAGAGCAGGGTAGGGGCAGGCAGGCATACAGACAGACAGATGGGAGTGAGAGACAGAGACAGAGGTAGAGAGGGGTAGATAGATCCAGGAGAGGTGTACTGTGTCTGGCCTGACTCCCAGCCTTTGTCAGCCTGATCAGTTGGCAGCCACTGCCGGGACTGCACTATCTCCCCTGGAGCCACTGTATTTTACAACGTGATCTCTTCTCTCATTCATCCATCCATCTATCCATCCATCCATTCATCCATCCTCGTGTCAGTTGTATCTCTCTCATCTCTCCCTCTGTCTCTCGCGAGTAGTTTTGCCTCTCTCATCTCTATCTATCCCTCCCATTTCTTTTGTTTCCCCATCTTTGTATCTGTTGTTTTATCCTGGTGTTTTTATAAGCTCTGTGTTCATTTTTCTTGCTTGCCTTTTTTCACTTTGTCGCTTGTTTTGTTTTGTCATTTCTGTTTTGTAGATTTTTTTCTACTCTTGGTTTTGCAAGGCAAGGCAAGTTTATTTGTATAGCACATTTCATACACAGAGGCAATTCAAAGTGCTTTACATAAAATAGATGAAAAAGAAAGAAAAATAAAAAGATATAAAAAAAACCCAACAACTATAAAAGCAGCAATTAAAGGCAGAGGTGAACATAAAAGTCTTAAGCTTATTTTTAAGAGTAGCCAGATTTGGGGCAGATCTAAGATCTTCCGGAAGTGTATTCCAGCTATGTGTTGCATAATAGCTGATACTGATAGACTTCACAATATTTTGTTTTGATCCTAGGAACAGTTAGCAGACCAGTCCCTGATGACCTAAGAAGTCTAGAGGGTTCATATGGTGGAAGCAAGTCAGAGATATTTTAAGTAGTAACAGTATTTTGAAGTCAATTCTATGACACACTGGTAGCCAATGCAGAGACCTGAGAACTGGTATAATATGTTCAGCTTTCTGAGTCTTTGTTAGAACTCTAGCAGCAGCATTCTGAATGAGCTTTAGCTGCCTAAGTGCTTTTTTCACTATTTCAGTAGTCTAACCTACTGGAAATGAAAGCGTGAATGAAACATGTCTCCATTGCTATTTCCCTATTTCCCTGAATAATCTGCTTGATATTGTGTCACACATCCACTTATCCTCCTGTGGCCTTGACATACTTTTTTCAAAAAGGTATTAGAAGTCATTGCCCCTCGTCCTCTCTCTATTGTAAGTGAGTCTCTGTCCTCTGGTTTGCTCCCACACTATTTAAAACGAGCCTGTATTTAGCCCCTTTTTAAGAAACCTGGCCTTGATCCAGCACTCCCTTAGAATTACAGACCAATCTCTAAATTACCCTTTGTCTCAAAAATCGTTGAAAAGGCTGTTGCTAAACAACTACTGGACATAGTGGAAGCTAATGATAATCTTGACCCAATTCAATCTGGTTTTTGCCAGCTGCATAACGCTAAAACTGCTCTGCTAGAAGTCACAAATGATATGCTTATGAATGCAGATTCTGGTCATCACTCACTTGTCTGCTGCCTTTGACACTGTTGATCATACCATCCTACTGGATAGACTAAAGCACTGGGTTGGCATAGATGGAACTGCCCTCAGATGGTTTTCCTCATATCTTACAGAGAGATCTTTCAGTGTGGCTATTGATGATTTTGTCTCATCTTCAGCTCATATGTTGTGTGGGGTCCCACAAGGTTCAATCCTTGGTCCCATTTTGTTCAGCTTGTATATGCTCCCCCATGGTCATATTATTCGTCAGTTTGAGATTGTTGCCTAGCGCTGCTATGCAGATGACACTCAGCTTTATGTATAATTTAAGTCTGACAACCTTAAAAATCTGGATACTCTACACCGTTGCCTTACTGCTATCAAAGACTGGATGTCACTGATTTTTTTTTTTACAGCTGAATACGGACAAAACAGAAATCTTCAAAGAGTATTAGTCCATACCCCGGGCATTTAGCAGAGAATATAAAACCATCTGCTAGAAATATTGGTGTTGTGTTTCAGAATTTTGACCATCACATTAAGAAATAGGTTCAGTCTTGTATTTATTTTAATTTTTTTTTACAACTCAGAAATATTGCCAAAATCAGTTCAGCATTACCTAAGAACATCGTAGAGCTTTTATCTCTTCCTGCCTGGATTGATGTCACTCTATGCGGCAGCCAGGCTTTTAACACTATTTGAAGATATATAAGATATAATCATGCTGTACAGGTATGCATTTTTATTATCAACTGTGAAGCACTTTGGAACTACTATTTTGAAAAGTGCTATATAAATAAAATGTACTTACTTATTATTTTTTGTAGTCTGACTGGTATTATCATAAACAACCAGACCAGTTTGTGCTTAAACCCTAAATGTCCTTAATAATGATGCCAGACACATTGAAAACATGTTTGGATGCTAAATGACTTATGTGCTCCATTGACTATACTGTAATAGCATGTTGCCAAACAAATGTTCTGATCTTAGAACAGTTTCGTGATTCACTGGTGCACTTGGCCCACTATCTCAGACATGCAGAGATCAGGGAAAGGTGACAGAATATAGAGGGGTGCGTTGGTGAACTCAGAGAGGGCACTGCCACCTGAGCCACACACACACACACACACACACACACACACACACACGCACAAACATGCACATACCGATATATAATGGAACTCTTTGACACACACACACACACACACACACACATACACCCATAGAGAGTCCGCCAGCCAACTGAGAAGATGCCAGCATGTGGCGCTTTGTGCCCTGCAGTGCTGAGAGTCAGAAAACACATTCTGGATGGGTGGGATGAGAGAGAGGGAGAGAGAGAAAGAGAGAACAACAGAAAGAGTATAGGTTAAAAGAGCCAAGATGAGACTACATGCCAAGAGGGAGGGGAAGAGCAAGGGAGATGAGAGAGAGGAGGGAGAGAAAGGGGCTGAGAAAGAAGGCAATAATGAGAATCACAGTGGAAAGTGAGTAGAGCAGGGAGAGGGGCCATTCTCTGTGCCAGGCTGCCCGCTCGTAGAGTTCTCCTGCTGGGAAACAGATCGGTTGTTCCCTGGCTGTTTCCGTATTCACCACCCACCTCCAGCGGCTGCTTTGCATTTGTTTACCTGATTATTGATTTTAAACCACCACTGATTGGTTGGTACCTCCGTACCAACACATTACCCTAGGGACAAATAAAGTAATCTTGACTCTTGATCAAGAGGACAATCAGGATATGAAATGGCTGTCTCTTTATGTCTGTCTCTCTCTGTGGCTCCCTCTCTCCCTATTTCTCTCTCTCTCTGTATATGCCAGGTAAAAAGGTTTTTGAAAATTCCTATATGAATGTGGCCATTTTCATTCAGCTAGTTATATTGGAGTTGTATATGGCCACTCTCTGGTAGATGTTTATTATGACCTATGTTTTCCATGCTTTACACCAACATTTGTACACCATTTAAACCTAAGTCTATGATGCATGACTTGAAATTACCATAGAATACACAATACAAGGGTCCAGCTGGATTTCCTGTAAAAAGCTTTCTACATGAGTAGCTCTTTCTCTAGCTCTCTCCTCGTCTGTCTGTTTCTTTCTCTGACCGTCTTATCAAACCATTGCCTGCTGTTTGCATTACCGATATGGTTCCTATTCAGTGAACCGGTACTGTTGACAAGGCAGAGAAGGAGTGGACGTGCTTCAGAAGAAGCTGTTAAGTGTCAGTCATGTCGTGTGTAATCTCTTTACCTGCATGCAACCAAAGCTTTGCTCCTGTGCCTACATTTCAAGCGCCGTTTCCTGCTAAAACGTGATTGGTCAATTCTACTCGGACTACAAAAACGGAAACCGAAACCGCTTTACGATATCAAAAGTCCTTTGCCTACAGGTTCTGAATTAATATGCAGATACCTGTTTATGGAGATTATGTTGTGGGCCTGGCATAGCCAGACGGTGTGGTGGAGACAATGTATTCTGTTGGCTACTCATGAGGTGTCCTCTAAAGCATGTGGAACCTGATCTGTGGTTTCAAATGAAGTATTTAAAATCTGTGTGTTCGTGTGTTTAATTGGATCCATGCTGTGTGTGTGTATTTCATAGGAGCCATGCTGTGTATGTGTGTGTATGTTCCTAGTGATGTGCTGTGACTAATGAGAAGACAGATGGCATGCACTCCAGGCTTCTGTGGCGACGAGATGCCAGCTCAGGCAAGCCTGGAGACATCCCATTGGTTTGTTTGTTTATTTTGGTGTGTGTGTGTGTGTGTGTGTGTGAGAGAGAGAAATGTGTTGTGTTGTGTTGAACGATAAATAAAAATAAAAAAAAATCTTATTTGCAATTATTTTGACTGACATTGCAATTTGCATCATTATTCAAGTTTTTGATTATTCGACACTTGGTGGAGAATGGTATTTTGACACACATTCCACCTTTAACAAATATTGCACCTCCTGGGATATAGCACTAGGCCATATTGTGATTTCGATAATATTTTTGATTCATTGTTCAGCCGTAGTATTGTGGAGAGGAGATGGTCCCATTTTGTGTGTGTGTGCGGCATGTGTGTTTGTGCGAATTTGAATGTGTGTGTGTGTGCGTGCGCGTGTATAGAACTCTCTGGTGTGATTGTGTTTGTGTGCGTGCCAATATGTTGCTGTACTTTTTCTTGGATTGAGTTTACTGTAAGTGAATTTCAGGGCAGTGTGCCTGGAGGTTCTGCACTTGCATCTGTGTTCATGGAGGCATGAGATGGCTGTCACTTGGAACCAGGAAATGTGTGTGTACTGTAGCCTAACATGATGTGTTAATACATTTAAATTTACAACAACATTCATGTGTTTACACACACACACACACACACACACACACACACACACACTCTCTCTCTCTCTCTCTCTCCCACAGGTCTTGGTTATGTCATATTGCAGACCTGTCAGAATTGCCTCGTAACATAAAGAAAAATTGCTCTGGTATTAAACTCACTCAAGCGTCAGAAAACTATTTAGTTCTCCTCACAGCCAACCAGACCGAGCTGTGCAATTTCAGCTGTAACTGTTGTATTGTGTTGGGTGTGTTGTGTTGGATTAACATCAAGCCTGCTGACAGACTGACATGCAGCAACTCCATGCGTCAGCACACAGGAAAAAGACCGCTGTCACACACACTGTAGTCTATTTTGGAATAAAAGCACACGAGGTAGGTACACAAGTACAAACACACACACATGTGCGCACACAAGCACACACATACACGCATAGGAACACAAGCATACAAACACTTCTACAGTATGTACACACAAAGGCATATGCTTGCAGGCACACATCCACAAGATTCACATTTTAAAAGATTTATTGGATCCACAGATCACATATGATTCAAATGTTGACAGAGGTTTGATATGTATTTACAGTAAGTATGGGTGTTCCACACTGCATGGCTACCCATTACAGCAGAGATCACACACACGCCTCCCCTCCTCATTGTACCTCCACTCTGCCCAGTGCCACTGTGGGTGTGCCAGGAAGGAGAGAGACATGTCCCTGGCCCCCTATTCCTTACCTAGCGCACCCTCTCCTGCTTGAGAGAGAGAGAGACTTATGGATGCGGTACTTTCTCCCCGACCGCAGCAGAGAGAAGAGGCCATTATCCGGGTGGCTGGGATCCATCAAGATTCTCCTGGCCTTGGTCCTGCACCGCCTGATACAGATGTCCTGGAGGTGTGGGAGTGCACCTCCTGTGATACGTTCTGCTGACCGCGCCACTCTCTGCGGGGCCTTTTGGTCCCGCATGGTGTTGTTCCCATACCAGGCAGGAAGATGAGACAGGAAGATGAGACAGGGACGTGAGCCCTCGTTGAGCCTGCCAGCGGTTCCTTTCTTGAGTCTGTGGTAGGGATGGGCAAAACTCACAAAATTACTATTCGAAATTCACTGGGAACTATTCAACCGTTCTTCAAAGATCTCCCCCCATCCCACCCCACCCCCACATCTCACAGTGCTGGGAGCTGTCACCAACCTCTCGAACACCTTTCACTTATAGAGGTCAATGTAACGTTAGGTGCTTTGCTAAATTTGTTGTGCTAGAACCCTTCCTTGGCACTGTTCTGTAGCATCACTTGTATGGGCTTGCTGGAATCCTTTGCCTTTCCTTGTTAATTCGCCTCAAATGCTAAGTATTTCCTGTTGTTTTCTTCGTCAATCAAAACCGGTTGTGGAGGCTTCGCAATCCACACTTGCCGTCTTTAGTTAGCTAACAACATGACAACAAGACCCAAGAGTGACAGGACCCACCAACTACGTAAGTGGAGCGGATGAGACGAGTCGAGAACTGAGAGCAGGCGAGAAAGCACACACTGCTCCGCTGTCGCACACACTGCTACCAGGTGCTGGTAAACACAAGGGGAAATATATTTTTTAAGACAAAACGATAGTCGCATAATCTATTCTATTTTTGTTTAAAATAATTTAATGACTATTTGAAAATCAGTGCCCATCTCTGGTCTGTGGGCTCTTTCTCTCTCTCTTTGTATGTCTCTCTCTTTGTATGTCTCTCTCTTTGTATGTGGCTTGCTCTCTCCTGTCTATTTTGTTTTTTCTCTCACTTTCTCGCTCTTTCTCTTTGTATCTCTCTCTCTCTCTGTCTCCATTCTTCTTTTCTCACCCTCACTCTTTCTCTCCCTCTCCATCTCTTCTCTTTTCCTCTCTCTCTCTCCATTTCCTCTCCCCGTCCTCGCGGTGACACTCCTCTCTTTTTTGGCTGACGGTGCTTTCTCTCTCTGAGTTTTGCTAAATCTGTCGCTCCATCTACGCGCTTCCTTCCTCCCACCCGCTAAACCTGACTCAGACTCACCCTCGCCCTGTATTCGCTCATCCTCCCATTTCTTCTTCTCCTCCTTTCATCGGCTCCCAAACGCACATCTCTTCCTCTTGGCGTGTGGGCTGGTACCTTTCACTCCTTTGTTTCCCAGGCCCGGATCCTCCTATGACATTTGTAGTGATGGTCCCTCTTGGCTAGCAGCATCCTCTCAGTGTGTGTGATAGGAATAGCTAGCAGGTTAGACATGGCTTTGAGGACTGGGAGTTAGAT
>OMKL01013367.1:1833-16555 GCA_900302295.1 Parasudis fraserbrunneri
CTCTGCGTAATAGGTCAGCATCTCCCGCACCACAGGGCAGAAGAACCTGGCGGGCAGGTGCGGGGTGTACAGCGGCTGAGAGATGGATATGAGTGAGAACGACTCGATGGGCGTCAGGCACATGACCTCCGCCTCATTGCCGCTGACGTGTGGCGAGTCGGCCTTGTCCTGCTGCAGGTGCTCCGGGGCAGAGGGGTTGTCCATGATCTCGTGGCGTAGCGGGAAGGCTTCCTGGGGCAGCGTATACTCCTGCTCTTCTGCTGGACACAAGAGAGTGATTAAGATGGTACAAAAGACTAGAGGAGATGTGCTATTCTCTGAGGAGCATGAACCTGGTAATAAAAAGCGGCGTGCTGCTGAGGTAAGTGGTAGTAAGATTAGTTCAGAGAGCTTAATGGCATAGACCCTTCTCTTTTGTCAGGGACTGGGCTGATACCATGGCAAATCAGACCAGGAAAGTTTTCAACCTCACAGTCAGAAAGGAATACCTCTTAAACAACCCAGTTTTGAGTTGTAAAGTTGGGATTTTCATAGAGCTCTGATATGTGCATCTTGATGTTTGGTGACATCACATTAACAAACAAGCACTCACATTTTCCCGTGTTGAGAGGCAGCTAATGCTAGCTGTGTGGTGAGTTAGCTGAGCAACAGCTCCATACAATTATAATCTTAAGTCTAACTAACAAACAAATCTGTTGAAACAGCTCTCCATTTATAGGAATAAAGAAATGATGAATGACATGTGGTATTCAGAGAACCGAGGTGTAGGTATACCTTAAACCACCATTCACTTGCAATTTAAGCTAGCGCATGTCATGACACGTCAATTCAGAGAACCAAGGTTATTAATGTAACCCAAACTACCGCCCAATTCACACGCAAACACGTCAATTAGTTACAAACAGAAACCAGGAAATGCAAAAAGGTATGCATGTTAACAGGAAATAAACTTGCTCTAAAGTTGAAGAAACTGTTTAATCACTGATGCTCACAAATCACAAAGGAAAAGTTGAAGAGGGTTAATCGAGCTGAACTGAACAGCGCTGTGAAGCTGCCTCTGGCAACACGTGGATCTCTCCACATCCCGATGTTCGCGCCAGAGTGCAATGTCCTACACAACGTCCCTCACAGAACGTCATGAGTAAGTGAATGAGTGAGTGACCACAATTTGCCACTTACAGCCCACAGACAGAACAGACAGTTCCTGCGTGCCGTGGGAAAAACAGGGTGACATATGCTGTCTCGATTTTGCCTTTTATCAGTTTGCAGTATTATGGTGGGATGAAACATACATATACCACAGGTGCAAACTAGCAAGTTAGCTGCAATTGGATGTAATCTATACCTTTGCTGATGTTAGCTCTAGTCCAGCTCCTGCAGGCTGTTAGAGGTTGGTCTTTCATAATGACTGCATCTAATTGCTCTGGGGCTTGCCTCAGTGCTAGCCACTACTACTAGACTAGACGGTCACCAAATGCTTGAATGCAGAGAAACTCGAAAGCCAGAGGTTAATTTAAATTTAGCAGTTAGGACTTGCCGTGCATGCATTGTCAGACCGACCTGTCTGGTTGTCATGCTCCATAGAGTAGAGGTCGTCATCGTCAAGCTCAGCATCGCCAAACATGTATTCTGCCTGACCCTCGCTGCCCTCTGTCTCCTCGTTTTCTGCAGGAAAATAAGGACACAAATTGTTAATATGAATGAATAATATAAATAATTGATCTTGAAGACCAATTATAAAAATGTGGACATCATGTGTTACAGTAATAGTGCAGACAATAAGATAAGACCAGTTATAAAAATGTGGACATCATGTGTTACAGTAATAGTGCCTACATTAAGATAAGACCAGTTATAAAAATGTGGACATCATGTGTTACAGTAATTCATACAGTACATTCAATAGTCCCAACGCTTGGGAAAGGGAGGGTTTAGGAAATTCTCACCATCATTGTTGTTGGTGATGTGGAAGTTCCCAGGCTCCAAGTGGATGTTGTCCTGTCTGCTCTCACCTTTACTGCGGTCTAGTCTACTCTCCGTGCCCATTCCTGTACCCATCTCCTTCATACTGAAACTAGCAAACAAACAGCAAGATATTAGACATTTCTTAAGTCTCTAAATGACTGGCATTACTGGTTTTGACTATGCTGTGCGGCTCATATACCTGTTCATTAGTGGCAAGGTGCCCAGTTTACTGATGTTATGATTAAGACCAGGTGCTGTGAGGTTTGCTGGGTCAGAGAACATTATTCTCAGCATGGTCCATGTTGTTGAAACCTTAACAGTAAAAGGGAAAGATTTTATTCATAATATAATATAAACTTAATAGTCTGTTAAGATATAATTTGTCTCAGTGGTGGACTCAGCTTGGAGGGGCCAGTAGAAAAAGTGCCACTGGTTACACAAAACCCCAGCCTTAGTTAACAGACTGACCTGAGGTCTGTTGAGCTGCTTGGCCACCTTCGCATTATGATCACACAGCTCAGTAAATGGCTTCCCACTGAGGAGGTAGAGGCGCGCCGTCTTAACGAACCAGTCCATGCCGCTACTCTCCAGGTCTGACTCATAGACGTTGAGAACACTCGACACATGGGCAAACTGTTCTGTCAGGTCAGGCTTCTTCAAGAAGAAGAAGGGGTGACGGCGGTCGCCTGCGGGGTAGGGCTTCCTATTGGAGTCACCACTGATCAGGCTCTCCTTGGCAGCAAAGGCCAGATCACCTAACAGTCCAAAGCACAGTCCTTCTGGGTTGGCCTTGTCTACAGGCCGACTGGCATCCTTGAACATATGTTGGTAGAGTGTGCTGTCCTTGGAGCCAGAAAGCAGGAAGTAGGGGTCATGCTGGTGGCGCCACACAATGCCAGTGGTTACGTCCTTGTGTTCCTCGAAGGTGGCGAAGGGGATGAAGGGCCGGCGGACATCCCACACGTAGATGTTGTGGTCCACCATCATGGAGCAGGTGGCCAGGTGCCACTTCCTCTCCGGGCGCCACTTAACCCGTGCCACTGAGGCGATGGTCTGGACGCAGTAGATCTCCTTGGCCCTGTTGGTGGTCATGTCCCACACTTTCACCATCTTGTCCCTGCCTCCAGTGGCCAGCCATCCCCTATGGAGGACAAGACATAAAGAATGATAATAAAAATAAATACAGCCAAATACTCAACTCCCTACAGTCAGAACAACGTGGAACAAAATTATTTGAATGATATAGCATCCACTGATATATGGGGGCATCACAATTCAATATGACAACAATAAATTCAATATGACAACAATTCCGACTCCAGATCACTTGGATTCTATGCATCCAAAAATCTCACAATTAGAGATTGCGGTTCAACTCAATTTGATTCGATTAAGTTTGATACTTTCTAAAAGTTTAACAGTTACATAAATGTGACAGGACAGATTTAGTCAGCAATAATAATTCAATGTATTCAATAAACTTTCAATTTTATAGATTGATCCAGTTGGATTTCCACATTCATATCGACTCATGCATGGATTATTCTTTACATCACTACTACCATAGTGAGATTTTTCAAGCATCCTGTAGTTATTAAAATACTTCACTGAAACATCACTTAACAGACAAACTGAAATAATGGCTTGAAGTTACCCATTTAATCTATACCATAAATGCTATGACAGGCTTGACATCTTGTGAAACAGTCTTCTTACCCAGGAAACTTCCAACACTAACCATCCAAGGATGGAAGAGACAGGAGCTTGCTCATGTCGGTACCCTACCTACCTGTCATCAGGATGCCAGTCACAGCAGAACACGGGTCCGGTGTGGGCGGTGAACATCCTCTCGTAACGGTCCGGTCGTCTGATGTCCCACAGCTGGACATTGCCGTTCTCAAAGGAGGCAGCGAACGTGAAGTAATCCTTCATGCTGAACTGGACATCCCTTACACTCTCCGACTGGCCTGGAATAAGGAGTGATGAAAAAGAAAAGAGAAAAAACAAACAACTTAGTACCTCACAGAGCCAGAGAGGTTCTTTTCCACCACATCTCTGTGAGTAGGAGTATCGCTGATTTGTGTGTGTGTGTGTGTGTGTGTGTGTGTGGGGGGGGGTTACACTCAACTCATCGGTGGTTTGATTCCTTATTCAGATAAACAATGTAAGCAAATACATTGTGGATTGTGTTGAAGAAATGTTTCCCTTCACATGCAACAATGATCAGAAGAACACTGACTACAGCACAAACTGCTGCAGATTTACACAGAAATGTAATCGTTTTTTTTTGTTAATATTATTATTTGAATTATTTCGCTCCAGAATCAATCAGTCAAAATTAGTTAATAATTTTTTTTTTTTACATTGCTATGAAAAGGCTTTCAATCATGTGCTCTACTTGAGGTGATAAAATGCATTCTTGTACAGGTCACGCATCCTACCTGAGAAAGTGCTGACCGACTCCTTCTTGCGCAGATCGAAGCACTTCATATAGCCATCTTGCGAGCCACTGAGCAGCATGTACACCTCGGTGGGGTGGAAGCACACTTTGTTGACGGTGCGCTTGTGCTCGGTGAAGAGCTGGTCCTGCTTGTTGCGTGAGGGCTTGCCCAGGTTCCAGGTGACCACTGCCCCGTTGGTGGCGGCCGTGGCCAGCAGGTTCTCCTCCATCTGGTGCCACATGACATCAGCACAGCTGAAGTTCAGCGAAGGTTTGCGACCCACACGCAGGTTCAGCTTCTCCACAAACTGCTCCTCCTCCAGCGCATAGATCTTGAAGATGTTACGGCCGGCTACTACCACTTGTGTAGCGTCGCGGCACACGCTGATGGCATTGGCAGGTGCATCCAGATGGCAGAACATGGTGCGGCCGCTGATGGCACTGCTGCCAAGGGCTGTGGTGACTCGCGACATCTTCTCCATGGGCCTGAGGACAGAACAGAAGACAGAGATGTTGACAGATATATTGCTTGGGGTTAAGTGACAGGTGTTCAAGTCATCTACAGCATCACGTGTTTGCAAATTCACTGACCTCCAGAACCAAATGTGTATGTATTTACATCAGCGCCTGTTATATTCAATGCCTTTCCTAACCAACATGCAAAAACATATTTGAAGACAATTCCAAATTTCACCAGTAGAGGACACTCCAGCAGAGAGGAGAGCTAGATTAGCACTACAAGCAGTAGAGAGCCTCTCTAACAAAACTCTAGACGGTGTATTATTTCTGTATCAACATTGCATTCAATTAACAGCCAAGGGACTTACTTGAAATAGCAGTGCTGGTCCTCTCAAAAGTCTCCAGCAACACAGAGGAGTCCTCATGTACTCTTGTCAGAGCGTACCTGCTAGTGAGATATTAGCATGTCAACAATACAACAAAGCACAGCACTCTGTTGACATACATTTTCCTTTGTGTTTAATAAGATTCTCTGTCACTTCAGCTACATTTGTCTCAGACTAATTGGATGTAACTACATATGACAACATACGACCAAAATCAGTTCTCACCAATAGAAAAATGGTCCTCTCTAGCTTTGATCAACAGAATATTGACTTCCATGTGCTGGCGGCACATGACGGACTGTTTGTTTCTCCCAGCTCTCCAGAGTCCAAAGTTATTATCCAAAAGGAGTGAGGTTACACCACTGCAAAGAATGACACACCAGCGTGCTAACAAGAGAGAAGGGAGGAGAGAAGTGTGATGGGTGAGATTATGTAAAACATAAGTTACGAAGGGAACTATGGTTCTGTGAATTACTGGATGACTGTCAGTACAGTTTGCAAAGTGGATTTATCTCCCTGCACTCTGTGTAGGTCGAGGATTAATGATGAGGACCCTTGACCAAATCTCACCATTTACTGAATTACAAATGATCACTGACATTTTGTTCTGTGTGATATTTTATTTAAAAACACTGATACTCAAAATTAATGAGCCTATTTTAAGGTGACATTGGTTTTATGTTTTAAGATATTTTAAGAAAAATGAAAAATAAATAAATAAATAAACTGAAGTATGGCGTTTGCTGTTTGTATTAAACCTCTGTGCTGGAGGCTCAAAGTTTAGAGATGGCAAATCCTGTGTCATTAATAGTCTGTGACCCTTAAGTGGTCATTCATGAAATAATTAAGTATTTCCTGCAAACAAAGCAGACCAATGCCTCTCAATACATCTGAATAGAACTTAATGGGATTTTAGGTGTATAGTGGACTCGCCATCAGAATGCTCAGACACAGTATATGTGTATATGTAGTTGACTTCTGAGTGTTATATTGTCCAGTACCTGAGGGTTCAAGGGAAATCTAAATCATCACCCTCATGTCTCTACAATATAAGTACAGATAGGTGCAATTTCTGTTACTTTTTCGTGTACAATTTTACTATGAAAGTCATTGGAAAATGTCGTTCATTTGTAGGGTTGAGCCACGATGGTTGCTTGCTGGGAGTGTTGTTTTAGCTGTTTCACTTTAAAATGAGCGACTTGGCAAAGTTTTCGAATCTAGCATGTTTTATCCAATTGGCAATGTAAATACCTACCGGGTGATTGATAATGTTTACTTAACAGCTGGTGCCCACTGGTAAGAAATAGCTGAACTGTTTCACGGTGCACACTTGCACAATCATGGCTCGTAGTGGATGCTAGCTAATGTTAGCAAGCTAAACTAGCTAGCTAACTGGTACTCTTTGCAAGGAGGAAATGCCTGCCATAGTAAACGTTTTGCAAACATGTCTAACAATAATAGCTGCAGCTATTATTCCACTAATACCTATTATTTTCAATGCAAAGTAAATAGCAAAGTTATTTTAAAGGACTTACCTTCTGAAACTGTTGAGCTCGAAGAACCGGAAATAGTATTTAGCCACCATATCTCGCGTGAATACCATTTCCCACACGGAAACATCATATGCAGCAATCAATTCATTCACAATCTGGTAAATTGTGCATTTGTTGCTTGCTTCGTAATTGCGTAACGTTGTCTGCACTCAACTCCAATATCTAGGTTTTCTTACGTGAGACTTGAGAATTGAGTGAAGAATGTGAGAACAGTGACGTTTTGTAATAGTCTCAAGGGGATTTGCATGCTATTGCTGCTAGATAGAGGTTCTGTGCGTGTGGCCCATTCTTTTCTTCAGTTTGGTTTTCCTTGTGAGGACTCAGGACATCAGTTGACCACTGTTGCTTCAATTCAAAGGAGACCTCCCACAAGCAATGGCTGTGGAGATTAATAATCAAGTCGTGTACCATTTCAGTGAAGTTTACACTTGATTACTGGCCCCTTTTTCTCAAATGTTTTCAGTACGGTGGGCAGTCCACTCCCCTTTGTATTTTTCCTTTATTGAGACAGCAGGAAGACTGGAACTAGACAGGGTATGAGACGCACAACAGAGGCTCTGACAGATCTCTTGGCCATCAGAGTGCTCTCCAGAGGCAGTGGGTCTTCACCACTACACTATATCTGGCTATACACAGTGTTATGCTTCTAAAGATGTGAACACATGAACTGAGGCCATTGGTGAATTGTGACACCTTATTTCCTTTATATGTTCTCTGCAGGTAATGGTCTCAGGTCTTTAACCCCTCTCTTACTACCATGAGTGTTCTGTTTGCATGTGAGGACCCAGCCATCTGGAGGAAGCTGTATGACAAATACTGGGAAGTGATGGAGACTAAATCCCTTGGGAAGAGCAAGAATTCTGGCAAACTGCTTACACTGGATAAATGGTAATTACAGTCTGAAATCTGGTCACAACAATGGCTACAGTGCAGTATTCAATTCAACCTGATTATTGTGAGAGATGGGTCATGTTAAATGTATTCACAAGAAGAAAGGCATGTTACCTCAAACTGTCTGTATCCCTACCCAGGTATCAGGAGGAGCTGCCTGCTGCCATCGCTAGTCGCCCCGACAAATATGTCACTCAGTCAGAGCTGGTTAAACTAATGGAATGGAAGCTCACTGTAAGTTTAAGTTATACACAAAGTCATAATAATCCCATGTGAGCTTGATACAGCCAGATTATATACCATCTCTTAAATATGTTTAGTGTAGATATAAGGTTATCAAATGTTTCCAGGTACTAAATTCAGTTATAATAATAACAATTTAGATTTATATAGTGCTTTTCTAGAACTCAAAGTCGCTTTACACTAAGGGGTGGTATTAGTGAGACAAACAACAGACAACAGACAAACACACAAGGATGGATTGGGGGGCTAAGAGAAGGCAGTGGAGAAGAGATGGGTCTTGTGGCAGGATTGGAAAATTGAGAGAGACTCTGAGTCTCTAATGTTTTCGGGGAGAGTTCCAGAGCCTGGGAGCTGCCCTGGAGAAGGCTCTGTCCCCAAAACTGCAAAGGTTGGACTTGTGGGTGGAGAGAGGCCAGGCTGATATAGATCTGAGGGACAGGGGTACAGGGGCAGTTAGTGAATGGTGGCGTTGTCTATAACTGGTGAGTAGCATTCAATTCATACTTTTCAATCACATGACGGGCGCAGAGACCTGGAGGGCAAAACACCATTCCAACATAGTATTACTAACACAAACCCTTTATGCATCCAATTGAACAATAACTATCTGGCATTTTCTCTAAATAAACCTGGTAAAAACAACTGGCGGGCAGTGGAAAAAGCAAAAATAACTGGAAGAAAGCCTTGTTTTGCCCTCAATGTGGGCATTCCTATAAAGACGTGACATCACGTGAAAACTATGAATACAAATCACAGCCCATCAGCTCTCTCTTCCCTGGTTGGCCCCATGTGATTCTCTTGCTGCAGAGGGGGAAGTTCCGGCCTCGGCTGCAACAGCTGGTAGCTTCTAACAGCGAGGAGGCTGTGGAGAAGAGTTCCAAAAAGGCCTTCAGCCTTCTCCCCGACACCCAGGCAGCCATCACAGAGCTCTGCTCCCTCAAAGCCCTGGGTCCTGCCACTGCCTCAGGTCAGCACAAACTCTAGACTCCGTTTGTGGATACTGTGAAACGTATGTGCTTTCAGTAGATTAGTCAAAGCGCTCAGGAAAACAATTCACCCTGAAAAATTGTCTTGTGACCCTTTTAATGGACCAACTGATTGCCTTCTCATTAAGTACGTGGAAATAAAGCTTACACTGCAGGACTGAATGTCTGTAAGTCCCTTGGCTCTGTTCAAATGTAGTTAAATATGCAGGAAACATATTGGCTATATGGTCCAGGGCCACAGTGTAGCTTGGACTGTGGCTGATCGTCTGTTTTGTTGCAGCTGTATTGGCAGCCGGAGCTCCGGACCAGGTGG
Source organism: Parasudis fraserbrunneri (assembly GCA_900302295.1). Lineage (NCBI taxonomy): Eukaryota > Metazoa > Chordata > Actinopteri > Aulopiformes > Chlorophthalmidae > Parasudis > Parasudis fraserbrunneri. Next base: position 11,070 of record OMKL01013367.1, read on the forward strand.
CGTTCATGGCCGATGAGGCCGTGGAAAGCATACCTGGATTGAGTCCCATCCAGTACACAGCCAAACACTATGCTCTCTACCTGAACAAGATAGTTGAGCGCACAAAAACACTTAACAAAGGTGAGATGGTAGCTGGGATGTTAGGTTGGACTTATTGCTCAGTAATACTGATTTCTCACAAGTATGTAACCTGTACTGGTTTACGGCAGTGTCTGCATATGTATACTGTATTGCGTGTACTGCCTCTCTTTGCTGTAATAATAGTGTAAAATGTGCCGCAAGAAAGAGAGAAAAAACCATAAGCTAGTAAGAGTTAAATATGTTTTTTTGCTTTTATTGTTTTATAAAGGCTCTTTTCAATATGTTGCTAATGTCTGTACTGACAGTATGTTTGCTTGTCCTCCTCCACAGTGGACAGCCAGCTGGACTGGACACCCCACATGGTAGAGTTGTGTTTGTGGGCATGGGTGGTAGCCAATCAGCTGCAGCTCCCACTCTTGAAGGAGGTTGATGTAAAGGGCAGCAGTGTCAGCAATGAGGACTCAGACCAAAGACCCACTAAGAAGATGAGGACCAAATAAACTTTTATACATTTTAATGTGTAACATACTTCAGTGTTTTGTCCTATGTCTATTTTTCAAGCAAATAAATATTTTATAGGAAGAAGGATCCATAGGACTTGTGTACCAGCTTAATGATTGCATTTCATTTTTCTATCTAAGTCACTGGATGAATGTCGGATTTGTTGTGTAAAAGCCTCTTGCCCCATTTAATAAACTATATGTCAAACACCAGCCAATGTGTCAACAATGGGCATATTTTCTGCAAAAGTGAACAAATGGGATTTTAATAGTCACACTAGTCCTCTGGTCCAGCATTGGAGTAAAGTCAATTTCAAAGTCGGCGAGCTTTGTTCAAAATTAAAATATTGAAAAACATTGCACGTGAAGGTTGTCATATCCAAACTGTTAAAGCCCCAATTCATGTATTTTCAATTTTTTTTTTACTATATAAATGTCAGGTATATATTCACATACTTATTCACATTGTTTATATTGTTTATATTGTTTATATTCACATTGAATAATTTGATCTGTAGATGGATATGCAGCTTTTTGGAACTTCCTTGATCCATCATAAAGCAGAATGCAAGTATTTTACTCCAATGTTTACAAACATTACCAACATAAACAAACAGCCACAACAAATACAGCAAATACGAGTAAAAACTCATTTACCTGACTCGTGTTAGTCCTTGCATCAAGCTCTGCCAATCAACTCGAGAATAAAAACATGGCTTGATTTCCATTTTTTATTTTTGATGGTGGGGCTACTGATTTGTTTATGTTTGTATCACTGATTGGGCCTTTAAAGGAAGAGTTCAGAATTTTGGACCCCAAGCCCTATTCCCTACTCATCAGTGATGTTGTTGAAGGGTCCTTTCTCAGCGCAATCCATGCGTCATTCTAGTTACCCAGCTCCTCAGTTACCCACAAAGCTAATGTAAAGTTAATGGGGCCATTGTAAAAGGCAATTAAACATACTCAAAACCAAACTGCTTTGCTTTGGGTGCACTGTAGCAGTTTCAGCATTTAATTCAGGGCTTTTACAGACTGAAGCATGGCCCCATTACTTTACATTAGTTTTGTCACTAACTAGCCAGAGCTGCGGATATCAAGTATGAAGAACAGCACGAATTGTGCTGAAAAAGAACTCTACAGATCGACAACATCATTTGTAAGTAAGAAATAGGGCAAGGGACCCTAAATTCTGAATGTACCCTTTAATAATAGGGAAAGAATGCTTTATTAACAAACAGCAATTTCTGTAACAAAGGGCAAGCTTGGATCCCAACTGCAAACCCTGAGACTGTTCTCAACAACCATCTCTACTCATGTGATTTGTGTAAGCTCTGCATCTGATGATGCATTAAACAGACTTAAAAAGAGGAGGACAATGGAGACATTGCCACAGTATTTTTCTTTATTCATATTGTTTCTAAATTAAAGCAAGTACAATGAACAGTACAAAATAAAACAAAATATATATACAATATAAAATGGTTCCGTTCAGAACATTTAAAAAGTACAATACATCATGAAATAATTAATGAGGACTTTGATATAAATTATCAATATTTACATAATTTCGTTTTCATTTAGCTTCTTCATGACCCAGAGAAAAATAGCTTCTTCTTTTCTTTTTTTTTTGTAAACGCTGTATTGGTACAACCTCTGGTCTGGTTATAGAGACTGAACCTCCTAAGCTTGGCACCTTTTTAATCAATGCAAATAAGCAGCTCATGAAAACCATCACAGCAGCACAGATGTGACCTCACATTAAACCATACCATGGGAATACCACTCTATTAAAAAAAAAGAAAATAGTTTATATCATTCATATGGCCTTGGACAGTTTGATCAGTATTTGTGACGTGAACAACTCCTCCTACCAAAGTTATAAACTGAAAAAAGTAGACTCATATTTTAATCAGTTCCAAACCAGAAAATGTACCCTAATCCCTAGAAACCAACCTTGAATACTGTCACAGTCTCCTTTTTCCATCTTTACCAGTTAATTTTTAATGTTCACTGATACAGACTGAGCTGTCACAGGACACAGGAATGACATATCTTAAAAGCTGGAAATCAGTGGCATCCCCTTTTAGGTTTAATATTTAATAACTTTCAAATTTTAATATAACGGCATTGGGATGAATTATGGGACTATGAAAACCTTGAAGCATTGGCATTGATAGTTGCATGTTGGGTCAGTGTAGTAGTTCTCAAAATGGGGTCTGAGGACCCCCCAGAGGGGCATTACATTTTTCCAAGGGGCTCAACAGAAAAATGAATTGTTTAATTTTGCTATGTTTTCATTGGCCATTTAGCACAATGAAAAAAGTTATCCAACAAAGTATATATTTGAAAGTCTTTTGGGGGTAACTACTTGGTTTTTTGGGGGGCGGGGGGGGGGTCCTTGGAATGAAAGTTTGAGAACCCCTGAACCATTTTTCAGCACCTTTATAAAAGAAAAGAGTTGATAATTAATGTGCTGGTGAGCGTCCTATGACTCTTGTTGTAAATACAGTTATCGTTATATGTCTATAGAGCTACAGTAGCCTGCTTCATACAGTCCTGAACCCCATGTTCAAGTAGTGTCACACTGTGAGAAGGCAACCTGGGCCTGCTTGTTGGCAAGCACCAGTTTAGAGCAGCTACTGCATACTAATTTCATAGCTGACCTATAAATTAACAGTGTTCTATATCAGTGATGCAGTTTCCTTCCGAAACCAATTCCTAGTATGATAATGCAGAATATATTGTACAACTAACAGCAAAGCAGCCCTCTTGCCCGATGCTTAGTTTTGGATGTATACAGTATAACAAGGCATTGGGCATAACAGCACAATGGATTGGGGTAAGGAGGTAATGCTACCTAAAAAAGCATCAAAGAATGTTTATGGCACTATAACATATGGCACACACCTACATGTCAGTTAACCACATTACAATAAGTGCAAAAAGAAGCCCACCTATGACAAAATACAGGAATTGACCTATCTCAAACTCCGCCCTCTTTTCTTGATCCTCCAATCACAACTGTTGCTTTCCTCGAACAAACTGAAAGCAACAGCTGTGATTGGAGGATCAAGAAAAGAGGGCGGTGTTTGAGATAGACCAATTGGGAATAAGAAACAGTAGTCAGGGGAATCTCAAGTATGCTGCAACAAAGTCATGTTGCATTTTTGAACCAGATAAGCATGGAAGTGACAATAAAAGTATTGTGGGAACAGCTCCATGATAGAACCGAGTCAACAAAGGGGTTTATGTATCAGTGAGAGAAATGTCACTAACCTTCATGTTTTTATGTATATTTTCTTGTTATGTACTGCAATAACGACTACTGTATATTCTTCCCCATGTTAATGACTACTTCTGAATAAAGACATGCCAACTCCGAGCTAAGAGAGGGGAGGATGTCTAGCACTGAAGTGATGGATTATATGTTATGGTAGGATGCCCCTATTCGTCACCACGCCTTCCATATATTGCTGAAAACAAATATGTCGTGTCACTCAAAGACAGCAATTAAATAAACATCATATGGCCTGTCAGATCCACTTAGTAAAAAAAGATATCCTGTTTACAGTTTAACTTTGGGACCCGGTAAATCCCAGCCTCTCCAAAACAGCTATGCATCATCTTGACATTGAAAGCGTTGTGATGCACAGACGAAAAGATTTGAAGGCACACGCGCAGCTGCTTTACAGCCCGGCCTGTGTTTTATGAGGTTGCCTCCTCCTCTGTTCCGTCTCCTCTCCCCCCACCTTTCCCCACAAGGCTCACGTTGGCGCCAGCCAAAGCTGTCACATAATGTCAGCCAGAGGATGACAGTCGCTCCTCTATCACGCCTTTAACTCCTCTCCCCTAAGATGAGCACTGTCTGAATAAAGGAATGCCTCACTCAGTCAGGGAAAAGAGAACACACCGCTTCTTGGAAAGGTGTGCTGTCGCCACTGTATTTGGATCGCGCCCAGGGCCAGGTAATTTGGCTTACATAGGAGCAATAAACTACTTCCCGCAAAAACCTTTCCCTGCCTGGTGAATCACGATACACGTATGTGGTTCTTATGTCCAACTCCACCTTCTTGCCTTAAATAGCGTGGTTACTGAGGGAGGGGACATTTCTATGAACAAACAATTCAAGACTTGTCCCACATTAATTTGAGGGTAAACAAAGGTCATCATCATTTAGCTTTATGTTATGAGACCTGGGATGCAGTTCATTTTTAAAAGGTTAGGGGCCATGAGAATTTGGAGGCCACACCTTCAGTTTGAATCCTGCCAGTGTTTCTGTAAAATATCCAGGAGGGGATGCAAAGTTTTAGTGTGTTCTCCCCCCCCAAAAATTTACAAAAACATTGCTGTTTACTAGCCCTTTTACAACCCTTCTGGGTTCCTCCAAGTTAAAGAGGCACATTAACCTCCTCTCCAGTCTCCACTTAATCAACTTTAGAGGCTAATGGGGTATATGCATTATTCATCATCAACATAGTGTATATGCTGTACCTAGCAACACTGGTCCATAAGACATACAATAGTAGCTATCACAAGTGCATTAACACCATACACTGGCTCCTCTTTTCATTCTCAGTTAAGTTCAATTTCTTAAAATGGCTTATTCTGACATTTTGATATGGATTCCCTCATTCAGCACAGAGCCTTCTGTCAGTACTGGCATATTCATGTGTAGGCCAACCCTGAAGACTGTGTTTACGACCACCTGTCAACATTGGCAAATGCATAAAGAACTTTCCCCAGCAGCCAGTGGACATTCAAATTAATTATTGATTGAAAAAGTGAATAATAAATAAATAAATAAATAAATAAATAAATAAATAAATAAATAAATAAATAAATAAATAAATAAATAAATAAATAAATAAATAAATAAATAAATAAATAAATAAAAAATAGAACAAT
>OMKL01013424.1:4579-18200 GCA_900302295.1 Parasudis fraserbrunneri
TACTGCGAGTTGCACTACAGTTGAGGTATTTTTATGATTGGAAAAGGAATTAGGCTGCCTTTACTCCAAGGAAACACTTATACATCTTTGGGAGATTCCAGACATGCTTATTCTTGAGAGTGATTGCTCCACTTGTTGGGTAGTGAAAGTTTATGTGGTTAATTACAGACACATTTTTATGGTCTTCTGTACCTCAACGGGTGGAGCACGGCACCAACACTGCAAGGGTTAAGGGTTCAATTCCTACTGGGCTGTTAGTCAGCCATTCTGAAGTGTAAGGATCCTACAAGTTCTCACAGAGTGCATTTCCATGCACATCACGAATATCCCAGTAATAGCCAGGCTACACAAGTAACACAAATTTATGATTTGCTTCATGTAATTATATCCCCGAACAGCAGTGTCGATATTATGGTTTTACCCCGACTGCCACCGCCGCTGCCGCAGAGTTTTCGTGTGAACACGAGAATTCAAATAGCTTTAATTCAAATCTTTTGACATCTGTGGGGCACATTTATGACCCTTAAGGATGACCTCTATTGAATTTGGTGACCCCATGACCTTTCCTCTAGCGCCACCATCAGTCCAAACTTTAAATTTTCACATTAGTGTAGCTCGGATAGCTTTCATTAAATTATTTTCAAATTTGTGGTGCAGAATCATGACCCCTTGAGGAAGAGGTCTATTGATTTTGGTGACCATGTGACCTTTCGTCTAGTGCCACCATCAGGTCAAACCTTCAAATGTAAAATTAGTTTATCTCCTGATCTGTTAGTCATACAGTCATGAATATCCAGAGATGCATCTACTCATGCTCAACAAACTTGTCATAAGGACCTATGAAGTTAGTCATATAGGAATGTCCCATGACGCCATCTTGAATTATTTGAAAAAACACTTTTCCCTACTCCCCCTTGCCTGTTCACCTGATTCTCACCAAACTTGCGGTGTGAAATCTGGGGACTAACATCTTCAGATGTGTCATTTAGATCATTGATAGGCCAAACCATATGACCGCCAGATCCAGTCAAATTTTGGAAAAACACATGGTAAACAGGAAATGATTTGTTACTTGTGACATGACTTGTGTCTGATTTCCACCAAACTTGACAAATATGTTTGCCTTACAATAGCAAGGAGGCCTGTGAAGTTCTGAGTCATCTTGCCACATGGTACTAAACTAAAAATATTAACTACTCCTCAACGGCTCGGAGTAGGGGCATGGTCAAAAGGTGGATTGAGAATTTGGGCCGTTCAGGGATATATTCACTGTCGGTCTCTGACAGCACATGTCTACTTATCATATACTGTTTACAACAACCCATACAGGCTGTAGTCCCAAATAGAAGAATCTTAAATAAATATACCTTGGATATACCAATACTGTTGTTTTTTCTGGTTTGTTTCCATGGAAATATTATGTTCATTCATGCATGCTGGGATGATTGTGAGTGGGATATGACGATTCATATAAACAACTTACCCTAAATAAGACCCTAACCAGGATAGGAGCTATTATCTAGAATACTGTATGCACGGATGGAAACACACTCAAATCCAAACTCGAGAAACCAGATCCTTTTCAATATGTTCTGTTTTTTGTTGCAAGGGTTCATTTTCAGAGCAACAAAAATACCCATATGATCCCCATGTAAAACAATTTGCAGAGAGGCCCGGGGTCTTGGCACAGTACATGGGGTAACAGAGGTATCACTGGGGCTTTGGTTGTCACTACTGTTGCATGGTGGGAGCGTTATTTACTCTCTGGGTAGCCAGAGGCTCAGTCACTCTCAGTCTGTCTGCCAGTCAGTAAATGAGAGCGGCTTTGGCAGCCAGACTCTCCACCCATTTTTATAGAGGTGGCATGGGTAGCATTTGCCACCCCTGAATTACAGCTACTTCTTTTCAAAACTAAAAATGATTTAAAAAAAAAGAACAGAGGCAAGGCAAGGTAAGTTTATTTGTATCGCACATTTCATACACAGAGGCAATTCAAAGTGCTTTACTTAAGAAGAAGACATCCTTTTTTCTTTTCTTTTTTAAGTCACAGCGCATTTTAGATTCAAGGGTGCAAATTATTAGCAGCAATTAAAGGCAGAGGTGAACATAAAATTATTTAGCCTATTTTTAAAAGTAGCCAGAGTTGGGGCAGATCTAAGATCTTCTGGAAGTTTATTCCAGCTATGTGTAGCATAATAATTGAATGCAGCTTCACCATGTTTTGTTTTGATCCTAGGAACAGTTAACGGACCGGTCCCTAGAAGGGTTCATAGTGTGGAAGCAAGTCAGAGATGTATTTTGGCTCTAAACCATTAAGTGATTTATAGACAAGTTAACAGTATTTTGAAGTAAATTCTATGACACACTGGTAGCCAATGCAGAGACCAGAGAACTGGTGTAATATGTTCAGCTTTCCTAGTCTTTGTTAGAACTCTAGCAACAGCATTCTGAATGAGTAGTGGTTTTTTGGGAAGGCCTGAGAAAAGTAGTTAAATTACAGTAGTCTAACCTACTGGAAATGAAAGCGTGAATTAGTTTTCCTAGGTCTTGTTTGGACATGTATCCTCTAATTCTTGCTATATTTTTAAGATGATAATGGGCCGAGTTTGTTATGGACTTGATGTGGGTGCTAAAATGTAGATCTCATTCAACAACAACAACGACAACAATAATAATAATAATAATAATAATAATTAGTAGTAGTAGTAGTAGTAGTAGTAGTAGTAGTAGTAGTAGTAGTAGTAGTAGTATTATTATTATTAATATTATTATTATTATTATTATAATTTCTGACTTGAATTTTAGACTTCAAAGAAAGGGAATCAAGATGTGCATCAACTTTCACCCGTTCTTCTTTTGTCGTTTTGTCTTTGTTAGTTGGAGGAAATTTTGGCGCATCCAGTCATTGATTCTGTATGTATGTAGGAGCATAGTCACTTGATGAGAGAGCTCTGTATAATTGAGTGTCGTCCACATTATTATGGCAAGCAATGTTGTTCTTTTGCATAATTAGGCCTAGCGTGAGCATATAGGGTTGAATAAAAGAGGTCCCAGAATTGAACCTTGAGGTACCCCACATGTCATGCTAGTTTGCTCAGATATGTAGTTGCCAATGGAAACAAAATAGTCCATGTCTTGCAGATAGGACCTAAACCAACCTAAGACTGTGCCAGAGAGTTCAACCCAGTTTTCCAGTCTGTCTAGTACTGAATGACCAACAGTGTCAAAAGCAGCACTAAGATCCAGTAACACTAGGATTTAAATTTTGCGGGAACCCGTGATCATGCAAATGTCATTTAGAACCTTAAGGAGAGCAGTCTCAGTGCTGTGATGGGGTCAAAAACCTGATTGGAATTTGTCCAAGAAACCATTTGAAGTTAAAAAGTTAAGTTGTTGGTAGAGAATGAATGAAAGGCATTAAAACGATCTGCTGACACTGACAGCAGCACAGCTTTATCTCTTCAGCAGAGCTGCAGGGCTCCTGAAGTGGCAGCACCGGTACCACTTTAATTACAGTGCTGGAAAGAAGCGGTAACAACCGCTGAGGTAATCAGAACTACACAGCTGTTACAGCAACACTTCCCAGAATGTACTATATAGTTACTGGTACCTACACAGTCCTTGGGGATAGTTTCCCAGTATCTACTGAGATGGGGAAATATCCAGTAAATATTAAAGTAGTGAATTAGTATAGCCAGATGGTACTTTTTTACTATATGGTAGGTACACAGCACTTGAGGACAATTTCCCAGTAGCTTATCTATTGAGATGGGGACTTATCCAGCAACTACCCTTATTGTTACCATACAGCCCCCTCAACTACCACATCGTTATCAGTCCTTACTTGGTACCTGTAGCATTTAAGCACCTAATTGTAAAGCAAGCAATTTCCCTTGTTATTTTATATTATGTAACAATAGTTTACCATTTCCCACGGGGTCCCATCCATTGTACACACCAAACACACCAAAGGATCCATGTTGTTGTAGACTTTTGCAAAACAATTTACCAGGCATTCCATAGTAATTTCAGCCTTAGAGCACCCTAATGTGAAGTAAACGTATTTCATGATATTTTCTCAGGTAAAACACTTGTATGGGCCGCAGTGGCCTAGTGGTTGTAGTATAGGGTATCTGAGCTTCTGCTCTGCTAAATGACTAAACTGTAAACTGTATATACATAAGTTTTATCTCTATGTAGCTAACTAAGTTAGAAGCTAACGTAGCATTGCTTACTGTCCGATTAAGTTAGCTCCAGTTAAACATTGACAGTGTTTAACTAGTTCCCACAACTCTGCCAATCCGCGATACTTGCTCCTTCAAGATGGTGCAGCTATAGGCATGGTCTTTCCCTACATTTTTTATTCCGCACGGTTCTGCCATCGAGACTGGCTATGCTATTGCTAATACAGGGAAACATAACCTAGTCAGGTCTCCTCCTTGATAATGAAGGGACGGGAGACGTTCTTCTCAGGTGTGGCGGCTTTACTTAGGTAACGTTGCGCACGAACAACTCGCTGCAGAGAAGAGAAGATAGACAGGCAAACAGAATATATGCCGCACATGCACATAATGAGCGGCACAGTGATTGGCTCCCTTAGATTAAGGGGAACACTGACTGATTCTGATTGGTTTGCTGAGATGGGGAAAATTGTGCCCTGACTCTGATAAGATAAATGGAAAGAATGCTAAAGAATGAATGAACTAGACTTTCCGGTTTAACCGACATTATTCAATATGCCAGTTCCAAGTCGACATTAAAAGCCTACGTGTCTCGTTGTTTCGTTTTTTTTAAGAAGTGGTGTGAGAGGAAGAATGTGGACCCCCCGTCATGTCAGGTGAATCATATTCTTGCTTTTTTACAAGAGCTGTTGGATGAAGACTGCTCACATATGACCATAAAGGTATATGCTTGTGCCATCTTTTCTTGTCACAAGATTTATCCGGGGCACAAGGACAATGAGACTGATCATCAGGCAGACAAGTCCCAAATAGGATCTGTCCGTGGTACTGAAAGCCATGGCAGAGGCTCTATTTTAGCCTACTGAGGAGGTACCGCTGACGATCTTTGAAGACAGTGCTCATCCTAGTGGTCACCTCTGCCAAGAGAGTGTGTGACTTAAGCACCCTATCGGTATCTGCTGATTGTACTATAATCTGGGATTACTTGAGCGCTGTAGTGCTGAAACCCAACCCAGCCTTTGTACCTAAGAACATCAATAGTTCTTACATGTTGAGGGTTATACCCCCTCCTCAGAGGATAGAAGGATGCATTCGCTGTGTCCGGTCTGTGCTCTGTCATGCTACATGACAGAGATGCACTCAGAGCATGCGCAGGATAGAACAACTGCTGGTCTGTTATGGGGGAGCCAACCAAGGCATGCTCTTTCTAAACAGAAGCAAGCTCACTGGATTTCAGTGTTCCAGTGTGGGTCTGACTCCTCTGTAGTCAGTCAGACCGCAATCTACACAAGCTGTCTCTGCGTCAGCTGCGTTGAATGCAAGGATCAGTGTGGAGGACATTTGCATGGTCGCATCATGGTACACATCCTTTCCCTTTATTCGCTTTTACTTAAAGGACATGTCGTCTCCTTCCTTCTTGCAATCAGTGTTAGAATTTGTGAGGAAGTGAAGGGGTGTAGGTGAGGTCCTGGGAAAAGTAGTTTATAGTCCTTACTTGTTACAGGGACTGGGGGCCCCCTTCCATTAACTCATAATGAATGCGGTTGCAGGGCCTCATTATTGACCTTCACATTTATTAAGAGCAGAACAAGGAGTCTTGGCCAGCCAGCCACCTGACTTCTTGAACTTATGCTTGTGTGGGACAAGATTAGGTTCAGCGGAGTATACTCTTTCAGGCTTTACTTCGCTGCTCTGGTTAACCATAGTGCTAGCTTTGAAGCTAAACACTAACAATATACAGTATAACCAGGCCCAGTGCCAGGATGAAGTGACTGAGGGTGCTATAACAATTGTGAGGGGGCAATGTTTTTCATAAAATAAAATTCATTGATTTAACCATGCAATAGCCTCAGAAAGGCTAAATAACAACAAGATAAGGCTAAAAATCAAAGAATACCTTTACTAAACAGAGCATTCACATAAGAACATAGCACTAGCAGACTAGCTGTCCATTGTTCTGAAACAATAGCTAAGCGATAGTCACATGTATCAGTGTCAGTGTTTGTTGAATTATGTGAAACCTTGGGGGCATGGAATTATGCAACCAAATTCTGCTCTACTCATTGAATATGATTGGCTGGCTGGTAGGTAGACTGGTGTTCATGAGCCAATGGCTGTTCGGGGATTACCCATAGTGTTTGCTTTGAAGTTGTGCACTAACTCATATAACTGGAGATACATTTCTAAATGAAATTATGTTGAGATATCACTGCTCATCAATAAAAGCTGAAAAAATACACAGAAATGTCTAAAAATGACTCATTGTCATTAGTCAATGACTGACTAAGCAACTATGGCTGAAAATGTGACATTCAAAGTGGAATGAATTTAGAACGCAGTAACATTATGCTGAAGCATGATATTGCTAAAGCTACAGAGGTGGCCTAATTTAAACCACTATTTAGTGACAATACTGCTAATCACACCAGAGAGAACATGATAAGAGCAATAATGAGAGAGTTAGATGGGAACTGATGGTAGTTTAGGTGAAGTTCGCTGCTGCCATCATGTGTACTGTTCGTACCAGCAGACACGTATCGCAACTCCTTGCAGCCTTTGAGTCGGGAGTCCAGGAGGGACAGCTAGAATTGCCAATTGCAAATCTCCAGTAGTAACGTTAGTCTGGGAGTAACCTAACGTTAGTAGTCCATGAGTTAACTAACCACTTTCTCATCTCTGGGCTAACACATCCAATTATGATATGCATATACATAAACCGGAATACACACATCTCCTATACTGTATGCCAGTCTAATAGAGGAAAGAGTTTGAAGTGCCTCATGTCAGCACAGTTCAGGCTCAGGTCCCACTAGGTCATGCATGGTGTTTTTCAAAGATTGCTGGGAAGCAGAGGGCAATGCCAAAAAAACATATGAGCAGTAACCGCTTTCTAGGCCTGATTGAAACCCCAAATAAAACATTTCATTTTGTTTATGAGGATTTAATACAGTACATGCCAGAGGCATCCTTCATTCAACCCAATTACATTTTTGGCATTTAAAATCATCTGTTGCTTTCGGCACCCTTTTGTTGCTTGAGCTTCTGACCCCGAAGATGCCTGTGCACAGCCCTGGTGAACATTAAAGATTCATCTATCGATCCCAATATTCATCTGTATTGGGATAACCGCCAAATAATGATGAATGTACCTGTGAGGACCTCTGGATTAATAAAGTGAACTGAAATTCCCCACTGCTAAAAAGAGCATAGCCTAGGCCTAGACCTGCCAATTTCCTGCATGGTAATTATGTAAAAACAGTAGCAGCTAAAGGCACCAGCATGGATAACGGATGCAAAAGCCAGTCAGCTTGAACAAACAAGGCGGGTGATATTGGGTTTCAATACGATATTGAACAGAGAAATCATGCCTTTGTTGGACCTTATTTTAAAATCAGTCCTCAAAGCATGACCTCCAGTGTTATTGGCCAGATGATCAGATGCACAGTGTTCTATATTTTGTAAATTTTGATGAAATGCTACAGTAGAGAACAATAAGGCTAATGGATACAGTCTTCATTTTTGACGTCATGTTAATCATGCAACTACAGTGAGGCGCTCTCATCAAATAACTTAGATGTGTTTGTCCCTCACGGTGAAATATATAAACTGCCATGATAGCTTGACTTATAAGCAATACAAAGACTCTGTCATGCATTAAGAAATGGATTTGCTATGGATATTTTCAGGGTCACTCTGTTTGGTCTATAATCTCATTTGGAGTAAATGAAATAAACATATCCATGGGAATTGGACACAGTTCATTCTGAAGGGTGAAAATTGATTTTCTGTACAGCGAGGGAGGATAGGAAGCATGCTTAATGCCGAGTGTACAGACGCTCCCTCTACGAGACCCACCACACTGCACTTCTTCTCAGGCAGCATGTGCTATGGAATAGCAGGAGTCTGGACACATGAAAGAAAATGAATTGATTGAGACGGCTTTTTTTCTTTCTCTTGGCATCAACCCATGTCAGTCTAACATCAGAACCTAACACTAAGCTGAGCACCAAACCTGAAATGACCCTAAGTGGATATTTCCTGTGTTTCTGCTGGGGGGGAAAGTTATAAAGTTGGGAAACAGTTATTAAGTTTTAAAGGAATGACACAGCATTTATTTTACTAGCAAGCATGGCTCCAGCCTGGCAAAGGCCCTGCATTAAGACATTATAAAGCTGTCAGTAGAAATACCCTACCCCTTATTATCAAAAGGACATTTGTTTTTTTATGGTTACCTTGAAGAATGTACCCTTGCAGTAGCTAGAGGGGACAGATCAATGTGACTGAACAAAATGTTCTGTCGCTGAAAAGGCTCCGTAATAATGTCCAAAAGTATATCCAAGCCCAGTGCCACTGCATGATTCTGTGATTTATAGAGTTGAATAATAAAGGCCGCTTGGTAAGAAGTTTTCAAGGATGTCTCGTATTCTGAACAACCTCTAATGAAAAAGGCCACTGTATACCTCATGCATGATGGAGCTGGCATTGTGCTCATTTCATTCAGCTTGATATTATATGAAAATGCTTTCATTTGCCCAAAGAAAAATCCACCAATTTCAAACTTATCCTCCATTATTAGAATCATTAAAAAATGAGGTATAGACCTGGGGAATCACCAGAGACCCTTGTGGTTCTGGAAGAGTTTTGCCTATGCTCTCTACAAATATTTTCTCAAGGTAGCTAGGTTCATAAGATTTCACTCATTCAACTGGTCTGAAATTTGACAGGAGCAGAGTTAAGCATAATTAAATGAGATTTGCGTTTTGACAATTAAGAAAGACAAGAAAAAATAAGTCATGGATACAAGACTGTGTACCTACTGGCACAAAATGCACAAGAAGTACAATTTCATTTGTACATTTCAAAACCAGTCTGGCGCCACATCAAGCTGTTATGATGTATTCATATATTATATCAAGAGGTAGGGTGTAGCTATACAACAATTATAACCTAATCACAACATATTGTAACCTATCCATAACATATTGATGGAGACTTAATGAATGCAGATTTGGGAGATTTTTGTATATGTTATGACCTGATTGTAACCTCCACCAATTGGCTGCACTCTAGCCTTCCTCAGTGGGCCAAGCTCTGGTCTACAGATTGCTTTGTGCCAGCGAAACCCACCTCAGTGGAAAGACCCAGTCGCTGTCTTGGGTCTTTTCAAGACCAGCAGAAATTCTTAAACCCATCTACTTTGTAGCCTAGGTTATACTATCTTGGGTGAAGTTTCAGTTGTGTTCATCAAGTATGGTGATTATTCTAAAACCATATAGGTTATAATTGTTATAATTGTGGTATAGCTACATCCTACCTGTTGATATAATAAATATGAATACATAACAGCTTGATGTATAGATTTGTTAGATATATTTGTTAGTTATACATATGTGCAGGCCTGATTATAGACCTATTATGAATGTGTTAAAAGTAAACAAATTTCTCACAGTACTTGACAGTCAATAGAGCATTTATAAGACATGTTATGAGACAAAGCATTTTGTCTAGCATTCGATAGTTACAGACTTGGCGCCAATGAGCAAACTCACTCATGTGCATAACTGTCCAAAAGAGCCTAATTAAATCCATAGGTTTGGATAATTTCAGGGAAGAAGTGATGTCAGGTCCTGAAACCCAGAGGCAGTTTGTGCATTCAGCTGCCTTTACCTGTCACATGACTTTCATCCAGAATGTCCCTGGTGACTCTCCCAGAAGAAAACTGCTCCTCACATGACAAACTACATATATATAGATTTGCTATAATTATTTCATGAACAGGAAACTTAAGTGCATTTATGGCCACGCCATAAATGCTCCATTGACAGTCAAGTACTGTGAGACATTGATTTACATTAACTTCAAATTACAGCTTGATGGCTAATAAGGTTTTAGAATAATCACCATACTTGATAGAACACAATCGAAGCTTCCCCCAAGATAGTATAACCTAGGCTACATACCAAAGCAGATGGATTGAATAATTTCTGCTGGTCTTCATTCATTGATTTCACTAGACGCTGGGCAGTGAATGGACCTTTCCACCAAGGTGGGTTTTACCGCCACAAAGCAATCTGCAGACGAGAGCTTGGCCCACTGAGAACGGCTAAATTGAATACAGCCAATTGGTGGAGGTTACAACCAGGTCATAATATATATAATAATAATTTAAAAAAATCCCTAATCTGCGTTAATTAAATCTCCATAAATATGTTATGGAAATGTTACAATATGTAATGGACAGGTTACAACTGTATACATCCTGCCTCTTGATATAATGAATACATCATAACAGCTTTATGTAGGATGACACAGATTTGTTCCAGATATGTAAAGGCATGATTATAGACCTATTATGAATGTGTTATAAGTGTCAAGTTAATGTAAATTGTTACCAAAGAAAGTAATTATCTTTCCCTCTGTCAAAGATTACGAACCTACACAATACTGTTCGGCCGTAATGATAGTTTGGGCAGCTACAATGGGAGAAAATCCCAGTGGAACTCCCCAGATCTATGGCAACTAGTCACAGGTCTCCACTATTATCACCACAAAGGCAATCATTTTCACCCTACTTTCCCTTGTGCACAACATGCAATGTCTTTGTTGAACTGTAAATGTCTATGATCTGCAACGGAGGTACAGTTTCTCCGCTATGCTTGTTGCAAGGTTCTCTGTAGTTTGTTGCCATGGTTACTAAACATGGTTGACGGCGTACGGATTCAATGCCTCAAAAATGATAAACAACAAGCTGTATTCAGGGAACGCTTGCGCTGAGAAGGTTGTGTTGTTGCTGTGCAAATGTGATGGAGATGAATTACTCTTCTGTCAAGTTATCTTCACTGGTACAGAAACACTTAAATGTTGCATTGTGAGATGTTATAAGCACATTAAATGTGTATTATAAGTGTTTATCCCATTCATAAATTAAATGCATTTAATGTATTATTACATGTATTATGACATACTGTACCTTGCATCTGGTATGACTAATTTATGAGGTAGAAGCATTATGCATTATGAAGCATCCAACCCCTATTTTTTGCACAGTGTGTGGATATTGCAGAGCCTTCACATATTTGAAGTGTGCTATGTTCATGATGATTAGTACAGTATCTTAGCAGCCTATAGTCTAAGTGGAGAAGCATAACATATTTCCAGAGTGCTGGCTACATTTAGGAAGACTGAAAAATAAATTACTTTAAGCCATGCAGCACAAAAACAATGGGCTACGTTTTCACTACCACATCAGTAAGTAATTCTAATTAGATATCACTGGAATCATAATTAAACAGGCAAACTGCTTAGCCCCCCTTTTTGAGCTGAATATGTGAAGTCTGAAAAATAAAAAATATTCTGAATGAATAAGCACATTTTATGCTGGTGTTTCCAGAGAAGCACCTCTATGACAGGCACTGTCAGTCAGTCAGTCACTCACTCACTCATTCACTCACACATCTCCATTGGCTATGAAAAAAGGCTGACTTTGGGGATTCAGAGAGTTAGTTGGAGTGTAGTTAGATCTTTTACACTAAAATAGGGCTTATGTCATATTTGTACAACTGGTTCTAAACCATCAAATATACTTAGTGTATTATCCCCAGCAAATCAGCCAGAGTACTGCCACAGTGTTCTCAAAGGTAGTCTCCTATTCATTGTTAGATTGATCTTCAAACCTTACTTGATGACATAGAGTTTAGAGGGATGTTCATGCTCACAGATCTACTCTATCTGAGATGCTAATGGCATAGCATGGAATCATGCTTTAGTATGGGTTTTGACCTGAAGCTGTGAAAAGCCTGATGTTGATTGTGTCAGTAATTCCATGTCTGTGTCCTGCATAGGTTATGGTACCATTAGGTTAGTCATGGAATCTGGTTTACCTAACAAAAGTACAAGGATATTTACCCTAGTTTTGTAATAATGACATACCACCATCACATGGCATTCAAACCTGCCACTGGCTAAACCGCCTGTACGTGTAGTAATAATACCCTGCACCAGCTCAAACTAGGGGTTGTAAGATGATTTTGGGGGTTGCAAATTCATATCAATATTGTAAATACATAATCATATTCATAATCTTTAGTAAAAAAAATTAAATAAAAAAGTACTGTATATAGCTCTGTTTCTTTGGCTCCCCCTGCTGATTATATAGCCTTGGTTAGTGGTTAGTCACTAATCATGGAGCTATTGTATAAATGGTTCTTTAAAAAAAAAAGTGATACTCGGGAAGCTTTGGTCATGCTCTATGAATCCATTGTGCTGGTACAATAACAGGGAAATAACACATCCATAACACATCAATATATTGTGTCAGTG
This sequence comes from Parasudis fraserbrunneri, assembly GCA_900302295.1. Taxonomy (NCBI): domain Eukaryota; kingdom Metazoa; phylum Chordata; class Actinopteri; order Aulopiformes; family Chlorophthalmidae; genus Parasudis; species Parasudis fraserbrunneri. The sequence goes on from OMKL01013424.1 coordinate 17,080, forward strand.
TAGGCTCTAGGGTATCAGACACAGTGTTGGGGAGTAGTTAACTACATGTAGTTCAATTACTAGTTCAACTACATTTAACTAAATATTAGTTTAGCATTTTCCTGATTCCATCTCAACAATTCCTGTCCCCTCCTTAAAACACACCCTCAGGCTGCCAAAGTGAGGTGTTGCCTGCCCTGGTCCCTGAATCAAGCACTCCCACACTTTATTCTGTGTCAGTTCAGTTGTACCTCTGTGTAACTATATGAGATTCCAGACTCAGATTGTTATAATTTTCAACAATATAGTTTGGATGTAGTTTAACTACTTTTTAAAACTAGTTTTAGTTTGGCAAGCTACAGTTTTTGAGAGTAGTTAAGATTTAGTTAAAACTACTTTTCATTGTGAAGTAGCTTGTAGTTTGGTAAACTACAGTTTTAGAGTTGTTTCCCCAGCACTGATCAGACATACATGTATTAACAGTATACCCACCTATCACCCTTTGGTCAGTTACCAGTGGAAAACATAAGAGGGTTGGATCACAGTAAACCAACCTCCTTTAGCAGCAGCACATCATTCAGTTATGTGCTATGAATGTGTTATTACAGTTGTTTCACAAGCATAATGCATTAATAGATGGATAATGAATGTGTTATGAACATCCAGTTATTGTATTGTATCCTGATACAGGATTGTGTTCTAACCAGTCAGAGACTTGCATAGAGGCATCAACACAATCATGTAGTTAGAAGTAGTAATCCATTGCTCATCAACCCTGCACTCATCTCTCTCCTATGTCCTTTTATAGGTTTGCATTCTGCAGGGTTAGGGAGTAACAGATCATATGCAATCAGATTATAGTAAAGAGAATACAATAATTTGGAAACCGTAAAACCATTACACGCAGTAATCAGATTACAGATGCTTTTGAAAAAATAGGTGATTACTTGTTGGATTACTCAATGCATGCAATCAATGCAGTGAGATTATAAACACCATAATTATTTTACCTGTACTGAAATTATGGTTGTAGATGATGATAACAGCCCTAATAAAATACAGTCTAAACGGAATAGATTGTTAGCTTAACAGCATCTTCTTTGGATTTTTTTTCTTTTTTTTGGGGGGGGGGGGGGAACATT
>OMKL01013633.1:9821-21112 GCA_900302295.1 Parasudis fraserbrunneri
GAATGAATCTAGTCAACCAATACAGGTTCAAGACAAGCTCCACCAACAAACTACTCAGTAGAATGGCTTGGTCGTGTACCTGTTGCCGACAGTCTTGGGATAGTGCTGAGGTGCACCCCTACCACCTCCTCCCCCCGAAGAAGCACTGTTACAAAAGGGAATACAAGGACAAGAATACTCAGTACATGGAACATTGCACAAGATGTAATTTCTGCTGCATTACGCCTCCACACAGAGATGAGACAGCACCATCAACTCATACACATAGTGCTGCTTATGCTACAACACATAATCTGAACCCCAGGATATGGCAGGGTGGTGTCTTATTCATTGCTTCTCCCTGATGCAGTTACCATGGATACGGTTATGTCAATCTGACATACAGATATGACAGCCTTATGAAATCAGTGTGAAAACAGTCAACATCTAATAAGCCTGCCCTTCCACTGCGCTCAGCCTGATTTCAAATATAGCATTTTGCAACACAGAGAAAGCCACTGTGCTTTGTTTTACTTGCTTAAAGCCATTGATAATGTATAACAATATTATCAATAATATCAAATCTTGCCAGCACATAAGTACATTAATACCATCTTTGTTTTTTTGTGCTTAGAGGTATAATAAAAGGCAGTGTTCAAGGGCGAGTGGGGGCTAAAATAGTAATTCTCTCTACTTATAGCCATCAGGCTACCTATGGAAATTAGGAGGAAAGGGATGACAAAAGTAGGCTATAACCTTTCCTTGAAAAACTACTAAACCTCAGTGTGATATACAATTCAAAACCAGCAACAACAACAAAAAATGGCTGCAGTGTGCATTGTCAAAAGTCGTTATGAATAAACATTTGCTTTTTGCCATCACAAGTGGTCTACAGTCAATTGTTGGGGAGCCAGAGCTGAGGCTGCCAGTACGACAATGTGCACATTTAAAAAGAGAGGAGATGCTCAATCCCGCACATTTACATAGCGACAAACAAATGGAAAATGCTCCTTTTATCAATAGAACCTGGTGTATTGATGGATGTGGTGGCAGTTGCACCCTTGCACCATTACAATGCAGTCCATTGAGAAAAAACATGTTTCCACATAGTAAAATAATCAAGGCCTAGTATAATCATACAAAGCCGTTTTCTATAGTTAAGACTAGAAGCATCATATGGCCAACCAATAAGCATATTTATTAAAAGACCACAATACTGATGTGAAAATATTATATTAAGGTGTACAATTTTATTGTCTAAAGTACATCAACTCAAATAATTACCATTCTGGTCAATGCATTTATCACTTGGATAAGTCGGCATGGTTAATTTATGCATATGTCAGCAATTATCGTGATACACATGATATCAGGGGAAACTAATTGTAATTACTATGATATTAATACTCACCCAACCATCCTACATACTCATCCCCACTTAGTCTCAAATACTGAGAATGACACCAATGTGATGTGACATGAACTTTAAAACCACTGAGGGTCAAACACTGCCACTGAGAAAGGTCAATTGTGTTGGTGCATTAAATCTGCCATGACAAAATGGCTAGGGCTCCATTAGGCAGAACAGTGCTTTGCTTAGAAGTCAGGAAATGAGGGCCAAATGTTTGTTAACTGTGCACACAGACCATGATGAAAACTAAGGGTGTTATATAGTCCTGTATAAACTGGGTATTGTTTGAAATACCAGAAGATAACCAACTCTAATGTCAAGTGTTTTTTTGTTTTTTTTTCTCTCAAATCATTAAAACATTTTGCTATTGCAGAATAGCCATTAGACAAAACAACAGAAAAAAATATGGAATAAGGTAGCAAGAATGCTCAGAAAGTCAGTGGAAGAAACGAGATGATGGACGTGAAGTAGGCCAACTGGAAAAATCAACTTTCCATACGTTTTCGATGCTCAGTGCTATGGACATGATTCGGTCTGTGCTCAAAAAGTATCGAGGTTCGATACCCAGCCCTATATATGCACCAAGCACGGTGCTTTTTAAGTGGATCAAGAGAAAACGAACACAGCTCTTTGTGTTCACACTGTCCTCCGTTCTGAAAGAGGACTCATATTATTTCCTGGATCACTTCAGCTCTGATGAGATCCCAGTCCACTTTCTGTTCACACTTACATCTTTCTTCACAACTTAGCCCCTTAATTGCCCCATGAACAGCAGTTTGTGCGTCATGATGTGAAAATGAGATATTTAGGCTACATCATAAGGCCTACAGAGGTCTATTGAATTTGATAAGGTTTATTGTTGAATATGACTGAATAATCACGGTCCGTTTTCAAACATTAGCCTTTCAAATACTGACGTTAGCCAATTTGACAGCTGCTGCAGCCCATTATGCATCTCCAGCACAGTCTTGTTTGAAAATCACTAGGAATTTTTGCTGTTTTGAAACAAGTCACTTATAAACACTCAACATGGAGACTATTTCACGCCATTATACAGTTTGACATTTACCACTAATGTCACCCCAACTTACTATTTAATTTCACTAATTAACAGCTTCCCAGAGAACTCTGCGTATGAACTGAGAGAACACTCATTTGCATTGTGTTACAATTGCTGACTAAGCTCCGAGTTCAGCTGAAAGGCTGAAACAATGTGTGAAACCATCCCAATTTCATACCACATGAAGTTAGAAAGAAAGAGGCGGTTTAATCTTGGCACTGATAAAGATGCATGATCAATATGTATCTCAGGGGTGCTAGATGGCACTAAGAAATTCTTTAGCTGAGGACACCCTTACTAGACTTGAACTAGATCTATTCTACCAGTGTGTCCCACTGGCATACTCAGACATTCATGGATTATGGGCGGGACAACAGGTCAATTCAGCAATGGCATGGTGACCTTACAAATCGAACTATATTCCTGAAATTTTTTTTGTTTTCCCCCCTGAAAAGGTTGCTCTATTGTGCCTTAATACAGTGTCTAAAAAGGAAGAATAGGAATTATTCCTCAGATACTGTATTATATCACAATGGCAAAGCTTTTCAGAAAACAAGATACACATAAGATGTTAGCATGGCACTTTAGTCGAATGTAGAGACATTTTCAGATACAGCCATTTTGAGCATTCCTACATCCTGCTTTGTTCTTTGAGCCGGAAGTTCCTGCCTCAGAAATGTTAGCAATTCGCTCACCAATGGAAAAAAGAACACTGACTGAATAGCCATTTCTTCCATCTTGTATTTTCCTCTAAAATCTTTGGTAAATACCTGAAACGAGAAGCACCCCCTTCTGCAATCACACTCTCCACTTTGGCGGCTTGACAATGAAGAATCTTCAAAAGAATAATTATAATAGGGAGGGGTGGGGAAAACGGTTCTGGGGAAGAGAAAAACAATGTTATATCAGTAAAGATGAAAATCTCCAGTGAAATCACAATAGCAAATTTCAGTGGTCATTGTATTGTCTCCATCTATTATTACAGCATACCATCTTGAGTTGTTACATCTTGCTACCTTAGCTATAATAGCTAGGTGTCTAGCTCATGACAAAGACGTTGCTAATTAGTAGCTGAATAACAAGTCTCAGCAATCCCTTATTGAATAGGCTAAATCCATTTCAGATGTCTAGCCTACGAGCGTTTCTTGACCACTAGGCTATACAGTTGACCATTGAGCTCCAAAGAAAGCAATGCAAGTTGTCACACAAAAAGAAAATCTGTGATTTATCTCTTTATTTTTAAACAAAGCAACGGTGGGTTGCTAGCTAACGTTAGCTTTTTTTAGTTGACATTAGCTATGTTGCTGAAGCCATACGTCACGACACTCATATCTTTTAACAGGATCTTGTTTGCGAAACAATAACGGTATGTGCTATTTTTGCCATTAATGCCTCGATTGAGTCATCGGATTGGGAAATCAATGCATGTCAACGGCGTTACTGATAAGTGCCGTTAGCCTAGTTTACCGTGTACAAGCCAGCTACCTAACGTTACTTTGCGTAAAAATACCTATACTATTATAATGTTCCTGCAATATAGGAAGCTGCGAAAACACAGGGCTAAGTTAGCCAGCTCTATCATGGTGCAGTGAGATGGGGCTTGATAGCGTGGTTAGCTTGTGCTAACTGCTACTGCTACCATCCCCATCCCATCAGTTGGATGGGGATTGCAGTCGGGTTTTAGGCAACGACACCTTTATCTGACACAAGTCAAAAGCGACTTAACTCTTGTCAAATGCATGTGTGTGAAAATAGTTTAGATTTAATTTTTCAGAAATATGTTAACGTTTCCTAGCCTGATCGTCGACGCCATTTTCTGCTCTAAATCAGCTGAGGGCAGGTTTGCCTTTGGGTTACGTTAGCTGTCCAGTTAGCTAAGATGCTATCGGACTGGTAGCTAACTAGCACCATAAAATAATGCTAGCTAGCTGGCTGCCAGTAGCAGCCATTTTGGAAAAACCGGTACCAGTTTGTCAGAAAAAAAATCTGCCTTACCTTTACCAAAGCAACTTCAGTTTTGTAATATTGTGTTGGTACCTATAAAGAAATAAAACGACTGAAAAAGGAAAAAGCGAGTATTTTAGCGAGGGATAGCAATAGATCTAGCTACAGCAGCGAAATACACTAATCTAACCCCCTTCCTGCTTGCTTGTTTGCTAACGGTAGCTAGCAAGTAAAGGGTTGAAGAGGCTTCTAGCCTTGTGGGGGCAGTCATGTTATTATATGTATTGTTCACGTAATTTGTTGCCATGTCCCTCTTAGCGAATCACAATGAAGACATGTTTTAAGGCCGTTCATTTTACACGCATTATCCAATGGGAGGTGCCATTGAATAAATGTAACCGCCTCTTTTAGTTGATTGACATACTGTTGAACTCATCTGCAGTGCAGGAGAGGAACTAGGTGAACATGTAATTGGGTACAGACATAACATCAAACATACCTAAGCATGTCAATCATAAATTCTTGTCAATTGGTACAAGATTGCCCAAATTCTTTACAGTGAAACTTATTGAGTACAAATCTAATCATTATCCTACCATGCCATTCCCAGCAAGAACAGAATTAAATTATTTAGAACTATGTAGAGCTGAATATCTCCTCTAGAACTTCTTCCTCTAGAATTCCACATAAGAAAGAATCAAACAGACAAAATCATTGTGATAACACATGAAGTGAGAGACAGCATTTCACTGGCGGTCAATAACAAGAAGGGCTGGTTATGTGCAATCAGAACAAATGTAGTACACTGGTGAATCTCAAGAGGCAATATCACCCATAGAGGCAGATATTAACTGAAGATAATTAATGAGTAAGAGTTTGTATCTGTCACTTTGCCTGGAAGGAATTGTTGCCCGCTCTTTAAAGCTGTCTTTAGGTCCCACCACTGTGTCTCAGTTGGGTTGAGGTCTGGGCTTTGACTTGGCCATTCAACCCTTACAAAAAAAGTAGGCTATCATGGTAGCTTAATGGTAGGCCCGGTCTGAGAGTGAGCCTCAGCCAGCTTGTACAGACAGAGGCTTGACCCCAGTGACTTTGCATTGGTTTGTGGTTAACTATCCAGAGCTAGTATGAGGAACAGCATGGATTGTGCTGAGAAAGGACTCTACCAAACAACATCATCAGTGGTAAGTAAGGAAAAGGGCTAGGGGTCCAAAAATCAGAACTATCCCTTTAAGGCTTACATTGTACCACCTCCCTAAGCTCATGACAACACTGGGATTAGCTTTGCTTCTATATGGAACCTCTGGTCTGCAAGCTTTCCCTTGACAATGGAAATACATCTGGATTTGCTGGGTTTGAACTTCATCCATGCCCACATTATATTAGTATGAAGCTTTTCCAGCAATCACTTGGTGCACACGATAGTTGAGGTCAGGGTGGTCATATCATCCATGTTGCTGCTCTCCTCTTATCATCCAACTGGATGCACTGATTATTAGTTCCATCGCCATGGTGAAGGCTACTGGGGGGATGGTGCACCCTGCCATTATACCTATTTCTAAAGATTGCCAGGATGTAGTGTACTCTGGTGTCATGAGGCAGAATTGCAGGTCTTGGAAATAGCATCTGACCAAATTTGTGATTTTCTCTGGCACTTGGAAGAACTCAAAGGCTGTCCAGAGGAGAGCTGAATGAGGGATGGATCCAAATGCATTGGCAAGGTCCAGTAAGAAGATGCAAAGGTCTCTTACTTCTCTTTTGTCTGCTTGAATCTGATGCCATATCATACTTGTGTGTTCTAGGCATCTGAGAAGAGAAGCCTGATATACCTGCTTTCTGTACTGACATTTCAATGAAGTTGTTCAGTTTTAGTTCAGTTGTCATCCTTTGCGCAATGATGCCAAAGAAGATCTTGCCTTCAACATTCAGAAGATTGATTTATTGGAATTGGTCAATGTTTGAGGCATCGTTTTCCTTTTTTTTCCTCCATGTCAGAGTCCTCTCACAAATCTGAGGGGATCCTTGTAGAAACATGTTCTTGTCATTTCCTTCTTATCATTTTTCTTTTATAATAATAATAATAATAATAATAATAATAATAATATAATCATTATTATTATTCCCTCATTGTATTTTTTTTACCAAATCGTTGCCCATTTCAACACCTATTGTCTGGCCATCCTTGTTGGGGGGGATCTCTCATTGAAATGCCCATATAAGGTTTCTTCCCTTTTATTCCTATTAGGGGTTTTTTCTGTGGGAGTTTTTCCTTACCTTCTTTGGGGGTTAAGCCATGGGGTGTTGTTCCATTGTGGGCCTGTGAAGCCCATTGAGAAATGTAATGTGATTTTGGGCAATACAATTAAATCTGACTTGAATCTGACTTGACTTCTTTCGTCACATCCTGAGGTTTTCTGCTCTCCATAGCAAGCCATTCCTTTACGTCTTGATACGCTCTCCCTCCTCCACTGTTTCTGTAGTTCCCCCGTGTACAAAACAATGGTTGCTATGTTACAGGCAGCCATGTTGGAAGTCAGAGAACTACACAAACATTGTGTTAGGCAGGTTAATTCTCTAGATATCTTTAAATCCAAGCAATCTATTTTCACTTTCATTAGATTAGATTAGATTCAAATGTATTGTCATTATACAGTACAGTATAAAGTACAGTACAACGAAAAGAAGTTTGGCATCCAACCAGAGCGCAAATGTACAGTAAAGTGCAGTAGCAATATACAGGTATGCAATATACATATATTCATATGACCAACCCTAGCCTTGCCCGGTCTGGCACTGACATAGTCTCTTAGAGTAAGTTTGATCTTACTTTTAAAGGTTACTTTATTTGTCAATTACACAAGGCAACTGAAATGTATTCTCTGCATTTGATCCATCCTAAGGAGCAGTGGGCAGCCACAGTGCGGCGCCCAGGGACCATCTCCAGTTGTAATGCCAGTACCTCTAGTGAAGGGCGATGGCAGGAGTATACACACACACACACACACAACAACCTAGCATACATGTCTTTATTATGGTGTGGGGGAAACCGGAGGACCCGGAGGAAACCCACGCAAACACGGGGAGGACATGCAAAGGCCCCCTACCAGAGTTTGAACCCAGGACCTTCTTGCTGTGAGGCAACAGTGCTAACCACTGCGCCACCGTGCCGCCGCACTTGTGGTGGCAGTGGTCTTGGCAACTGACAATGGGAGCATAGTGTATTGGTGACTTAGGCTGACGGCACCTGAATAACTATCTGATACTTGTTTGTGTGAGTGGGTGCACTTGTCTACTGTATGCTTGGTGGTGGAGCTTGTCTGCTGTGTGTAGGATGTCAGGTCTTCTCCTGGTGGTGGAGGTAGTACCGTACATGTACCCCCGGCCTTGTGTCCCTATTGTCTCCAGTGGGCATTCATGGCCTTGGCTCTACCTCATCATCCTGTGTCATCTCTCAAAGCTGTGCAGTTGCCGCTGTGCCCTACGACTGTCCTTGGTGGCAATCTCTATGGATGCTACTGAATGCCCGGTTACCTGTGCTCACTCGCTGTACCCTGTTTACACTTCTTGTTATCATTGTTCACAATCATTTGCCCACCTCAACACCCATTGCATGCCTGACTGTCCTGGAAGGGGGATCCCTCTTTGAATTGCCCTTCCCAAGATTTCTTCCATTTTTTATCCAACAGGGGTCTTTGTGGGAGTTCTTCCTCATCTTCACGGCGGGTCCAAGGTCAGGGGGTTGACTTGACATTTCAAAGCACATAACTTACATTTTACTCCACTTCATTCACATAATACCTGTAGTTACTTCATCTGAGAAACCCAGAAGCTCTCGGCAGATTGTGTTGTGTGCCACAGCTTCTGGGTGCAGTCTACTGACTTATGCTGCATTCATGAGGATGTCAGGTAGAATTTTCTCCGACTTGCATTCTTGGATATCCAACCTCCATCTGTTCATGTGCTTTTTGGTCAGGAATAAAAACAAACATGGAGGTCATGGAGCTTATTTCTTTTTTGTACTGAGATTTCAGGACAGTTATCAAATAATGTGTTGTGAATTAAACATTGGGTTGACGGGTCACAAACAGCTTTATTTTAATAGTTTCTGTGAACAGTTTCACTGAAAACTATTTTCTACTGAAGAACCTGCCATAATAGTTCTTAATGAAACTGATCACAATGAGGTCTGTGGATTATCTTCAGTAACTGTGTCATGATTTCTGGAAAGAGATATAAGGCTACTGTTGAGTTATTGTATTGTATGTAATGTATAGTTTTGGCACTTTGAGTGACACAAACCCAACACCATTAAGCTCTATAGTTATCTCTATGGCAGATATCTCCAGATATCTCCAAAACTCTGCAAATCACACCAAAACTTTCTGGATGGATAGATAGCACTCCGGGTAAGAGGAAAATATGTTTTTCTGAATTTTACGTGAACCGCTCCTTTAAACAACACCATACCGATTATAGACACACAATCTAAATAGACTTGCCAACAAACCAACCATAAGCTGCTACAAAAGAAGACAAGGGACAAAAAATATACTCATAAAATCATCATTTCAGTTGATAAATTAGATAAGAATTTCTGTCAACTACCTTATGATCTTGTTTTATGGACAGAAATTAGAAGGACTATGATTTTTATTTTATCACTTTGAAAGTTACCTTGTCAGGAACAATTCCTGCTTCTTGAACAATCTAGTTATGAGATGCTGGAATACTTGATTGTCCACTAGAGTGTACTTGAGAGCCAGAACGAAAAACAAAGAGGACAAAAATAATGTATTTTTATGCAAACGTACTGAAGATCCATAGATAACATTATTGATATAAGTTTCTCATGTCAAAGAAAACGCTTGTAATTCATAGAGATGGCTGAAGATGAGTCACATGTATTGAGATGAGCCATTGGTTGGTAAAGGTAACATTATGTGATATGTAATGTGTTTATGAATATCAATGTGGAGGTAAGTGAGCAAAGTGCAAAGTAATTCCCACAGTCCAGAACAACAGTGGTTATTGTATACTATAGCAGACATTTGGGTGGCAGTGACAAAAACAAGGAGACCTCAATGTACTTAAACACCCAAGTAAAAAATATATATATACTTAAGGGTGGAATCTGTAATGCTGTCAAACAGCAACATCTAGGCAAAATAGCCCCTCTTTGCACTTTTTTTTGTCTGATGTGAGGGTTGGAGTTGAGTGGGGATAGGGGAGGGGTTGATATTTTCCACACCTCAGGCTCAGAAATTCACACAATAATAAGTTACTATATAGCTATGGGGAATAAATCCTGAATTTCTCCATACCTCTCTCGGCAGAACCTGAGGTGTGGTCAGCAATAGCAACCCCCTATCCCCACTCAACTCCAACCCACACATGAGACCAAAAACAAAAAATGTAAACAAAGTGCAATACCAAGCAGGGCTCTTTTGCATAGAGGTCACTGTTTGACGGCATTACAATTTATTTTCTGAAAGTATACTTTGAATACTTGTTATGTGTTCAGAAATAGTAATTAAACTTGTCTTGAATTTAAACCACTTAAGAAGTTCTTAGTGGGTATAAGTTGTACCTAACTTTCAGAGGGGGAAAAAAACATGTCACAACTTATTCTCTGGTTCACTACAGCTCACTGGGCACCACTGGCCTGTATATTGTATTCAAGTAGTGTATTCAAAGTGTTCTTTGTAGCTCCATACATCACAAATGGAAATTGGAGATGGGACGATTTTCTACCTCCAAAACAGAAAGCATAGCATTAATCCCCCCTAAAAAAACTGCCATGGAGGAGTTCCATGGGAATTTACCATTAAAAGTTTTCAGACTGGGGCTATACCTTAAGAATGTATATCCGTTATAAAGGCTACTGTAGCTGCTCTACAGATATGGTAGATTTAATTTGTGCAACCAAAGAATGTGAGTTTTACATTTTATATCAAATGAGCCTATTAAACTATTATCCCCTATTAGACTCTTCATGTATGAAATATGAGACTTCACATTGTTTCTTTGTTATGCTAAACCAAAATCTTAGTTCTGGTTTGAATACCAGAAGTAAGAGGTAGCACCATTGAACTATATAAAACCACACACTTATCTTCAAGACAGAGTTGACTAATAATCTAAATTTCACAGATTTATTTTGGCCATGCCAGCTAACATGCTAACGTTTCAGCCCAGTCGCCATTATTAGAGCATTTTAGAAGTAGCCTAACCAAACCTATCAACCCATCCTGTCAGTTCTGGACCGGGAGATGTACCCTTATCTGAAGAAAATCCCCCTTGCTCTTGAAGTCTCCACCATCTTTTTAGCACCAGTGCTTTTATTATTATTTTTACTATTCTGATTATTATTCGATGACATCATAGGTTCAAGTCTAGTTCTCTGGTTTCTGGCTTTGGGAGATATGTTCACAAATATTGATTGACCAAATAACATGAATTCTTAAACTGAGTGACACTCCCTTTTAGTAGGCTATAAGCGCATGTTTTTAAGCCTACCAGTCGAATTCAGATGACTCCAGTGTGCTCTGGGTGCTGACCATGGGTGCTGGTTTTATATAGTTCTATGGTGCTGACAGGAGGTAAGGGTCTAACACGTGACCTCTGTGACAGTGTGAAAGTCCTTTGTCACCCCAGAGAGGTGTGATTGAGTTCAGCTGAAAAGTGACCAGGGCTTGGTGGTCAGCGTAATTAGTGTGTGTGTGTGTGTGTGTGTGTGTGTGTGTGTGAGAGAGAGAGAGAGAGAACATATAAATTAACTGGGGGGAGGGTGTTTATTTCTGTGCCAAGAGAGATGGCAGGTAAAACGACATGGCTTTATACAAAATTAGGCCCAGAGTTTCACCCGGTTGAACTCCCTTTGACGCAACTGCATACCCC
>OMKL01013639.1:3980-14852 GCA_900302295.1 Parasudis fraserbrunneri
TGTAACTTTTATTCACACCCTCCCTCCCTCCCTCCCTCGCTCCCTCCCTAATTCCTCTGTGTCTAGCTGGCACACTGGCACCCAGCCAGATCATCTGCCTGTCAACAGCAACTCTGTGGAATGACACAGCAAGCAGCTCCAGAAGAGGGAGAAAAAACCAGCCTCCACAGGTCAGGGTATTCTGTTGTCAGTGTGTGGTCCAAGAGTGCACTCGTTACTTTTCCTCTACAGACAGCCAAATAATCAATTTGCTCTTGGCAATACATGAACAATGCCAGAAATCATCAGAACAGCAAATGTCTAAGTGTGTTTAGTAACTATGTCTGGTATCCTGTTGTTATATCTCCTGACTGTGGTTGGAAATGGTCATGTTTAAACAAAGGCATGTAGTTTACTACAGAAATGTTGTTATCCTACTGCTTGTCTTGCAAAGTAATTTAGAGAGGGATCCGGTAAGGTACGTTATGATCCAATCCAGTAGGTGGACTACAGTATGTGGCATCTTAATCTAGTTTAAAACTCATCAATCATAAACCAGACTCTCCAAATGCAAAACTATGCATGCTACTACTGCATGGTCTTGCACTTTGAGAGGAAATATGAGTGTTCTTTAGCCTATAGTTTTGGTGTTGTCATACCTTGTTGTAGTAATGGACTTGGACAATATGCCACTGGCCATCGCTGACACCTCCAAGGATGTACGGTGACACGGTTGTCTTGGTTTCACCTGAAATGAAATATTTGTATTTACAGTTACAGTTTAGTCATTTAGCAGACGCTTTTATCCAAAGCGACTTACAAGTGTGTGCACATCAGAACTGGCGATAGGATCAATTCAAGAGTAAACAAACGGTGGTATTACCCGCAGTAGTGGCATAATCCAGTGCATAACTCAAGTGCATAGCTTAAGTGCATAGCTAAGTACAAACCTGTGAGGGGAAGGAGTACAAACCTGTGAGGGTTTACCTTTACATAATGTATTATAGGCTGTTAGGTTGTAGGTTTTAGGTTGCAACACATCACCATGTTTAACTACAGTTTTTCCTACCTGCAGAGAAGGTGAGCTGGATCTGCTCGTTGATGATTTCCACAGCGATGAAGTCATGCTTTTCATTGAAGCGGCCATTGTAGAGTAACAAACCGTTGGGCTCTTTGGTGGCAAATCTGTAAAGACAGAGGAAAATGCAGGATTCACAAAGATTCTGTTTACTACCAAAACCAAGACAGAAGGTTTTTTTGTTCAGAGGAAAAGTCTTTGTGAGTAGGATGACAATGTAGTAGTGCCTTAGGATATGCTAATATAAGGAGGTACTGTGCAAGGCTGCAAGCCATAACAAACTCATAGGCCTGGCACCAATATTCTGACATTGCAGAAAAGGGTGACATGATGTACAAGTAAATCATGTACTTGTACAAGTACATGATGTACAAGTACAATTTATGGCCAGGATGCCATATCCTCAACCCCTCTCTTTAATGCTGACTGACAAGCAGAAAAGGACAGGGCATCATTTCTAGAGTCTTCCGTTTGACCAGGCTGGGAGGTCCAGACCTCAAAATCTCTATGCAGACACTGCACAAGACCACTGAGTTAGTAAATTGTGCAAGAAGAAATAGACGCCTTGCTCAAGGTTACTTGAGCAAAGATGGACACTTTCTGCACAGGGGACTGAACAAGAAGACAGGAATGGAGCCAGCAATCAGCCTCTGTTCAGCCTTTCTAACCTCAAGGTCATCTTGTCATCTGAATAATATTATGCACATGATATTCTGTATCTAGTAACATGAGTTCACCCGTCTTCAACATACAGATTGAACTATGAGATCTCAAAATGTCAAAATCATTATCCGTCAACATGAATAATAAACGGGCGAATGCACTCAACCACATTGACCACAAAAAAAGAACTAGACGGCATCCTGACATTTCCTATTTTAGAACAAATTATTTGTATTATGAACACACCAAATAACAACTTTCTCCACATTCAGCTTGTTTTGTTTTGTTTTTTAAATCCTGAACCACGACTATTGTATATTGAAGCAGCATGCCACATGATTCACCAACGGAGGAGAAGAGGGCGAGATTTAACAACGCTGAGATTTTGCACAGATCAACGGACAACACCCACCGGGGTTAACTGTGAGTGCAGGGCTTTGACCGAGCCAGGGGAGAGCATCACAATACAATGTCATGTCTGCAATGCAGCCAGGGCCGATGACACACTCCGCAAACATGGAAACAGCATGCCATGAATAGGTATTACACCGTCAGATTGAAGAATTGCCACATAGAGACTGAAAACTAGGGCAATGTCAAAGCAGAAAGAGATGGGGGTTGGGGGGCAACACATTAGTCCCAGTAAGGAAACAGTAAAGCACAGGCTGAAACTCACATTTGAGATCATATTTGTGGCTGCAAAACACGTTTCCTCATGGAGGAGACTGAAGGTAGTTGCCAATGCTTTAACCACAAACTGAATTTCTTATTAAGTTAGCTTGACAAAGCCAACGTACTGATATTGTAATTGCCTTTTTTTTTTTCTTCAATGCTACTCCTCCTACAGCTTTGAAGCTACCAGCTTCAAAATCGCTGGACATCTTCAGGATATTCCCGTGGCGTGTGCTTGTGCTTTTTGTATGGATAGCTCACTTCTACCCTTTCTTTCACAAATTTTTCATCCCTTTTTTCTCATAGACTTATAAAGGGGCGTGGCTATCATACATTTTTAAGCTAGCACCTTCCAACTTGCTATACAACTTAGGACATGCCCGACAAATGAATGTTGATGGTCTGAGGTTTGGTTTGAGGTCATGTTACTGAGCAAGCTTTTTATCGAAGGGACATTACCCCAAATCATAGCAAAACAGTGAATGGGAAATGTCTTTGGATAACATACAATCGGTTGTTTTCCCCGATTTGGAAATCACTGTATTCGCAGCTTGGAAATTTCAGGTCAAAAAGTTAGTGAGACCTCAAAGAATACAGTGAATAGTATCGTACATTTACCTTCATTTAACAAAAATGAGTGAATCAGAAGAAGCTTCCGCCATCTCAACATTTCAACAATGGAGAAGAAAAGGAGTGTCATGACTCTGTGATGTGGTGATCAAAGTCAATGGCAATGAATTTACTGCCCACAAGAATATCCTCTGTGGCTACAGCTCATACTTCCAGGGAGTTATCTTGGCTGGGACCAAAAATTTCCTAAATGAAAAAATGAGGGACATTCACAAGGAAATGTCTATTTTCATACAGTCAAAGAAAAAAAATATATCGGTAGATGTATCAGTAATTGGAAATTTAAACTCCTAAATATCGAAAACTGTATCAGAGCCAAAAATCGTAAATCGGTCTAGCCCCACTACATAATAGTTTCTGTCAAAGTAAAACAACTAGTATATAAAAGAACTGACTGTCTCTCTCTCCTCTGATCCCTCTCCTACAGAAACTGATAGCTATTAGAACCCCAAATCTATATTGAGAGATCTTTGCCCAGAATGCTTAGTAAAGCATTCACATTGCGGCCATTAATTCAGTGCCCTTGAGAATTATTGGCACCCTAGGTAAATATGAACAGTTGTAGGCCACAAACCGATGCAAAGTCACTGGGGTCACACAAAGTAAATTTCAGTGAGCCTCAGTCAGCTTGTACAGACAGGAGCTTGACCCCATTGACTTTGGAGCTAACTATCCACAGCTAGTATGAGGAACAGCATGGATTGTGCTGAGAAAAGACAACCAATCACATCACCATTGTTAAGAAAGAAATAGGGCTAGTGGTCCAAGAATCAGAACTATCCCTATAAGTGTGAAGCTGGGAACTGTGTGTTCAGTCACCTTCCCTTGTAAATAAAGGTTTTAAAAGAAACTGGGTTCAGCCCTTCAACATAACTGTCAAGGGGATTTCACTGGCCTTTAGAATTTAAGAACAGAAACTGATACTGTATCTATCTAACCTACATCATATGAGAAAAATGCAAATGATAGATTTGAAATGTCATTATCAGTGCCCACCTCCACTTATAATGAATCAAACTGCCATACACCGAAAAAGTGTTTGCACAGAAGACTGAGAATGCTGCGTACTGCTTATTTATCAAAGCCAGACAATCACGGTGGTCTGCTATACTCTGCATCCTGGTCCCACAGAGCTCTCTTCACACGTAGCCGGACCAACTCGGAAAAGCGAGTCTACACAATCCCTGGTGTGTCCCTGGATATGATGCACCTTATAATAGAGTACATTTACAATTACATTTAGTCGTTTAGCTGACGCTTTTATCCAAAGCGACTTACAAATTGTGAACAACAAGTCAGCGAGAGAGTACATCTCTGGCAGTTAAGGGTAAGTGGTATTGTTAGTCTAGCAGTGCCAAACTTGAGTGCTTCACATTGAGTATAGTATAGAATAGTATAGACACAGCATTGTAGACATGGTAGCATGGTAGTATAGATATAGTAGCTTAGTACATAGTAGTACAGGCATAGTAGCATAGTAAATAGTAGTGTAGACAAAGTAGCATTGTACATAGTAGTATAGACAGTAAGGTTAGTTTTTGTTTTTTTTCCCAATTCAGATATTGAGAGTATGCCTACACATGTTCTGTGCCAGTGACAGAAGAGAATGTGGAGGAGCTCTTGGCAGCAGCTGACCAGTTCCTCATCATGGGAGTAGTGCATTTTGCCTGGAGAACTGCATCGGCATCTGAAAGTTTGCAGACATCTACTACTGCCCTGTCCTGAGGCACGTGGCCTATCTCTTCATCTTGCACCACTTTGAGGAGATGGTCCATGGTTTGAGGCCATCCTCCATTGCATCAACCACTCGTGTGAGGATAGCAAAGCCCACATCTCTGTGCTATTGACCAAGGTAATGGATTAGATTAGGTCAGCATTTCTTGACCAAAACTAGGTCGCCGACCTGTTCCATGCGGGTCCCCTCATGACAAGAGTGCTATTATGTGTTAAGTCTGGGTCCCATGGTGAGACCTGCAGGTAATTTATTGTTGAAGTCCCTGGTTGTAAGGGTTTAAGAACTCCTGGATTAGATTTAAACAAGGACATACTTTCATCTATGCAAAGCTAGCTGGTTTTACACCAAGTGCAATGCCCATGAGCCACCACAAGGGGCAGAGTGAGTGAGTGAGTGAGTGAGTGTGTGAGTGAGTGAGTGACATTGTGGGTCTATGAGGTGCTTTGTATCAACGACCTGACATGTCCACAATGTGAGTGAGGACATATATCGTGCAGCATAAAAAAAAACAAGTGTACTGTTGCTGTTCATAATTATCCACATGCTTTCGGTTTGTCTCTACCCTGGTCCGCATGGCCTTCATGTGTGCTGACTACTTCTACTGCAATGTGGACAGCAATGCTCTGGTGAAGGACGACAATAACTGCAAGTCCATTATCATCAGTGCCAAGAGTGCCATTTATGAATGGAATAAATGGAACCTGAACATACTCTCCGATTATGATTCCCACAACCCCATGACCCACCCACACATGCCCTATGACATCCTATTGGCAATTAGAGGCTGGAGTGATGACAGTCCAACCAATAGCATTGAAGCATATGATGCTCGAGCTGAGCAATGGGCCAATGTGACCATTGATGAGGGAAGTCCTCGGGCTTACCATGGTGATGAACACATCGAGGTGGTGGATGACCTGCTCTATGTGGCGTGAGGTTTCACTGGCTCAACTACTGCCTCCTTCGTGGAGTGTTACAATGACAAGAGTGGGGAGTCGCATGCCAAAAAATGGCATGAGGATAGTCCACAGTGCCCTAATCTGCTGCGTGATAAGTGGACTGCCCAATGTGGCCCAGTAGACTGCTCTCCGTGGTACCCTGCATCGCCCCCAGGAGGCGGAGGAGGAGGCTGCAGGAGGATCTGTTTGAGAACCTCACAGGCTTTTAGCCTAGTCCTTCCCAAAGCCAGTCTATCTTGGCAAAATTGTTTTTTTAAGACTCGCATTTACTATAAAATAAATATATTTACATGTCCCCATGGGAATAATAAAATCACTATTTCTTATTTCATCATCCAAGGGTGATATGATATTTTTTTCCAGATATTTTTCATAATATCAAAAAGTGCTTAGTGATGCTTTGTTGCCTTGCAACGAGGAAAATATTGGTGCCAAGAAACTCATGAATCGCTTCCATAACCTTTAGGAACTCATAACAAGAATGAGTGTATGTTGGTGATTGTGGCTGTAGCCATTTACATTGTGTTATTAAAGAGGAGTGAGGCTGCTCCATAGACAATGAATGTGGCTCTGACTTTATGAGGCCATAATAATAATAATAATAATAATAATAATAATAACTTAAGATTCATATAGTGGCTTTCACAGACCCAAGGTCGCTTGTGAGGCCATAAAATGTTTGAGTGAACTCTTACACCCAAATGAGGTATTAATTCTGGTTCAGACCTTCTAGCAATGCTAGAATATAAACCTCATTGGGTGTAAGAGCTCATAGAAACATGTTATGGCCTCATCAATTCAGAGCCCTATGATGAGTCTATGGTGCAGTCCCAAAATGTTACATTCCAGAGACAGCACTGCATGATGTTCACAATTTGGTGTGGTGGAGTGGTGCATGTTCACAAATACTGACTGAACATTCCTGGGGCACCGGAAGTGTGAATTCTTAAAATGGGTGTCATTACCCTTTAACATACAGTTTGACACATTTGGATACACCATTGCACCACTGTAATTCCTACCCCCAAGGACCATGGTGGCAAATTAGCTTATATAACAACTTATCCAGGACCAGAACTAACAACAGTGGATGTGACAAATGGTGCCATATATACCTTTAACCATCCCCCTGGGCACCGCACAGCGATTCTTTATGCATTCAATTGGCAAATCCTGAACATCTGTCTGAGAACTGAGAGCCATTTGCATGGTTCGTTGGCATTTGTTGTTTCTGCCAGGCTGACACCAAGTCTAGTCAAACGGTCATTGACTACACTGACATTTACCCAGGACCAAATTCCTTTTATTAAAAAAAAACAAAAAAACTATCCTAATGTCAACACCTTAAATAGAGTAATCAAACCGGCACCCGAATCCCAATCCAATTGAAACTACAATGGGATTGACATTTCTGGTGCATATAAGCACTTACTAATTCAGTACTTTTCAGTTGGGTTGGGCAGACAGCCTGCACGTAAACATCATTATTGTCAGAATGATTTCATTTGAAAAAAAAAGAAAAAAAAAGGCTGAGATTCGCAAAACCAAAATATCTTGGGATGCTCCTCGAGAATGTTGGAAGGATTTTGCCCCTGAGGCTTGGGGGAGGGGGAGGGGGGGTATGTTGCATGCTGCTGTTTGTACATTATTCTGGAGCTGGAGCATAGCCATGGGGCACAGCTCTGCTGACCTGCTTACTGAGGGAAACGATAATCCTGACCTCAGGAAGGAAGCGAGAAGGAGAAAAACACATGCGCTGACGCTCCAACTGATTAGAACAGCATAATCAAAGCACACAAAAGGCTATTATAAATGTAACAGAACAAAAAAAAATTCTATCAAGACTGATTATTCTCTGCCAGCTCCGGCTTAGCCTCCTAGTCTTCAGTGTATCGATTTAAAAGGCTTCTCCACATTGCCCCCCTGAGCCCTCTGAACTATGAGAGTAATCAGCCGGAACTAAATACTGACTCTACTGGCATCATTACATGTCACATTAGGCAGCCATCAGCTAAAATAACAACCAGTCTACCATTATGTAGAAGCAGTGACATGGCACGCGATGTGGTCCGACGCATAAGACGTGTTCGGTGGTGAGAAAAAACACATGAAGCTTGATATGGATAACGAATAGTGTAAAATAATGATGTGAATTTCATTATTTAAGCAACAAATATATAATTTCTAACTCGTATTTCTAAAAGCAAGTGACCCCTAACTGTTAAATTGTTATTTAGACTGGAGGTTGCTTCCCAGTGCTGTGATATTGGGAAAATAACAAGGTTGGATTGATGTTCAGGTTGTGAGTAGTTTACATATGCGCTGATGAATGAACCATTTTCAACATGAAGCAAGGTGGCAGTAGGGCGTTGACTATGGGCAGCTTTAAGAGCGTATGACATAAACGTCAAGGCAATCTGTGAGCCAGACCTGTATCCATCACTGTGCCAGAATACCAGGAAATATAATCTAGTTGAAACGTGATTTTAATAATAGAGGTTTGTGATTAGGGGGGTGGTGGGGGGAATAGTAATGATGATATATTTGATGCTTTTTTATAATTTGCTATGTTACAACTATGCTATGTTACAACATGCCTCATCCATATAGGGGGTAATGGAATCATCTTTTATTTATGTATTCAAAATGGACCAAAAACCAACAATCACTGTAACAGTAAGTAATCAACAAATAAAGATGAACCAACACAAATACAATCAACTTAAAATTGCCCAACTATTGCTAATTCCATTGTAACAACATTCGTGTACAGCTACCTACACTGTTCCTCATATCCGAGCCTGCCAAGGCCACGGCAGTGCAGCGCAGTGCAGAGCAATGACACCCACAATGACTTGAGTCTTTCTGAGGTTGAGTAAACAGGCTCCACATCATTGTGCTGTTAGTCATGAGAAAAGCTCTTACGACAGAAACCTGATCAATGCTGGTTCAGGTGACACAGATGTTTGACGGCTCACCTGCCTCGAGTGTTCAATATCGTCAGCTTTATAGACAGGCTAGTTCACAGCTCTCTGTGAGAGTCTGTGAGATATAACGTTAAGCTAAGGCTTTAAAAAAAACAAAAAAAAAAAAACTGGTCTGAGCAGTTCTCCATCAAATAGACTGCCACCCGAGCCCCATTCAAAGAGAGGCCACTTCCATAAAACTCACAAAGACATATCAATTTCACCCCTACAGATTATTAGTTTCTACCACTGCCAAGCAGGTCTAATGTGACAAGGACTACAATAAGTAAAGCAGAATAGCAGGACACTTCTCTCTGTGATACCTTCAAGAGGTGAGGCCTTTGTTGTGATGGATATCAAACAGAATGACGTGTGTTACGTTGCGGTAGTTTGTTCCTTAAATTTCAAGGGATGGAGTATATTTCCTTCAGATCTCTGCAGATTCTTATTAACATGGATGCCCCACTGTGTCCGCATGTGTTCAGTATTCACAGCTCATCTGCTTGATTCAGAGCACCTCCCCCTCCAACAGATCAGCAAAGCATACGGTATTTCAGTGATCTAAACCTTAAGCAAAAATTGCCCTACCTACAGCAGATCTAACAAATACCGTAGTGTTTGGAACACTTATACAAGAATAAAGCTTCCACAGCACACCTTATAAATGTGCTTGTAATGTCATGTAAAGCATAGAACGATCTTACAAAAGGAGATAGCAAAATACAAGCAGTTCCTGGGCAAGGAGTATAATTACTTTTATTGGAAAAAGTAATTATAGGCTGATTTTATTGTATTTTAGTGAAGAAAATGTAATTTATTTGTATATACAGTACATATTAGGGCTCTGCCATATATCGTTGATGATAATATCGGTATAACTGTACACCAAAAGAAAGGAGTCATATCATGATATTAACGATATAGCAGCGTGGCGACATGCACAGCCTAGAGCGCTCTCATCACCAGAATGATACAAGCATGGCTGAAAGCCAGAGCAGCACGTCAGCCTCTGACCAGGATTTAGTAACGAAAAGGGGAACTACTTTGGTTGTGTGGAAGTGGTTTGGCTACAAGAGGTCAGACCTCCAACAAAGCACAATAATTAGCTAAATATTACTGAAGCGGTTACATATTGTTTGGCTAAGGATATGATGGATTGGCAAACGATCGAAAAGGAGGGCTTAAATCGACTGGTTTAGAAGCTTGACCCCAAGATACAACATCCCAGGTAGGAAATACTTTTCAAAGACAACCTTGCCCGCGACAACCAATAAAACATTGTTCAGTATTTTGTTTTCATATCATCATGAATATCGTCACCACAAATTACCCTGAAATATCGCCCTATCGCCCACCCCTAGTACATATATATTAGGTGTTACTTCATTAGGTGTGACTTCAAGGCACCCTGGCTGAGAACCACTACTCTAGATCATCCTTGTATTACATAAGTAAATATGACATTTGTTTGTCAAGAAGAGCATCATTGTATGGAATAGGAGGAAACATGAATGCAAATGTGATTCTCTCTCATACCCCTCTCTCTCACACACACACCTCTCTCTCGCTCTCTCTCACACACACACACACACACACACACACACACACACACACCAAAAGGCAGGCAGCACGTCTCAAGCTTTCACCTTGATGAGACAGTATGGAAACAGGCCAAGCTCTGACTCACACCACAGAGTGGCGACTGGCCGTGACTGTAACCAGATCAGACTCTTACTGTAGGACTGGGTCTAATGTCCTCTGTTATGCAAGGCTCCTATCCAAAAACACCAGCTCCTCCTCAGGCATCTGGGACCATTATTTAACTACTGCTCCTTCATATTCACCGATACGCATATCAGAGCCATGTATTATAGTCTGTGCTTCTCAATACGTTTTAAGCAGTGGTGTGATGTATTTAAAGCCCAGATGCCTTAAACTGATCCCAGAGGACCTCTATAAAAGATGGCCGTTAAGTGCTTCCATCGCTATTATGAAAGACCATAATGGTTGTTGTTGGTGGTGTGTGTGTGTGTGTGTGTGTGTGTGTGTGTGTGTGTGTGTGAGTGAAACTAAAGGGCACTCTCAACTCAAATGTGGAAGGTGGAATGGGGTTTTTTGTGCGTTTTCTTTTTCTTTTTTTCTTTTTTTAAAGACGCCAACTCTTTTTGCCGGATATCTTGTCCCATTCTC
>OMKL01013665.1:2614-22842 GCA_900302295.1 Parasudis fraserbrunneri
ACTCTGTTGGCATGCAAAGAAAGAGCTATCTGCCAGCTGCTTCCACACACACACACATACATGTCCATAAACACACACACACACACACACACACACACACACATACACACACACACACACACACACACACACACACACAACAGGTGTCAGATCCCTATGCCAGATCTCTATGTATCCTTCTAATGAAGTCATTTATCTCAAGAGCATGTGCTGATGCATGCTGGGCGCTGGCACACCTTCTGCTACTCTCACTTGCTCACACAAAACAAACACACACACACACACACACACACATCACAGTACATGCAGAGAGACACACACACACACAACAACACACATATATATATACTTGTACATGTAGACACACGCATATACCAACCAGTACATGCAGAGAGACACACACACACACACACGCATATTGGTACATGCAGACACAAACGCGCGCACACACCTCCGGAGATGAGACCAATGGGAATATGGCAGCTTTGAGATTCTGTGTTTCACAGAACCAGAGGCAGAGTCAGTCTCTTGAGAGGAGTGTTTGCCATTCTGTTAAACAAAGCTGTTTGAACACAGACAACAGGCTTAATGCAGACTCTTCAATGTAATTACGGAAACTCCGTTTTAACAGATTTACATCAAAACACACACACCCATGTTAAACTTTGTGAAACCATAGCCAAGTCTAGGAGGCTATCCTTGCATAACATCTTTAGGTGTGTGTGTGTGTGTGTGTGTGTATTTATATAGGTGCATGCGTGTGTGCGTGCGTGTGCGTGTGTGCGTGTGTATGTGTGCGTGTGTGTGTGTGCGTGTTGGAATGTAAATCTGTTAAAACAGAGTTTCCGTAATTACATCGTAGAGTCTGCATTAAGCACATGCCCTCCACCCTGAGTTTGAGTTGCTATTCACCATATGCTGTTCACAAGGATGCTGCCAGCTTGCTCCTTTTTTAATTCCACTGTGCATGTGACAGTATCTAGACAGGGATATATTAGCCTTCATAATGGATATGAATGCAATGATGTTGTACAATTGAGAGATCTGTGTTCTGTTAATGTGATGTTTTTATCTTGTGGACATTTGTATTTTCTTTTTTGGGTGAGACCAAAGACAATTTCCCTGCCTCTGCGAGACAATAAAATGTATTCTACTCTACTGATTCCCAACAATCAACAACTTTTATCCTCAAGGCCAATACTTGATGTTTAATAAAATAAATTTTGTTGGATTTCCACATGCGTATCGATGAATTTACTGTTTTTTTACACCCCTGTCTCTAACACCTATCACATCAACCTTACCCCACCCTGGCACCTCTGGATGGCAACATCAATCACTGTCATCCAATACCATATCACACCACATGTCCATAGTGAATAGAGGGCAGATAACCATGAGCAACTTTGACAGTTCTTCTTGCTCTTGTGAACTCTTTGGGGAAACTACACTAGAAATGTACGTTTTTTTTTTGTTTCGTTTTTTAAATGGTGGAAAATCCAATATGGCGGACATCATAGGTTCCTTTGGCAAATTTGTTCTCCATGAGGAGTAGCATATCTGGGTATAATTTTTGTGACTGTATGACTAACGGGTCAGGAAATACGTTTTGAATACTGAAAGTTTGGCCTGATAGTGGCGCTAGAGGAAAGGTCAATAGGGTTCATCCTCTATGGGTCATGAATGTACACAGCAAATTTGAAAAGACTCTCGCGTTCATACCCAGGATCTCCAACGGACGCGGAGGACGTGGAGGCGGTCGGGGTGAATCCATAATATCCCAGACAGTGTCGGAGATATAATTAGGTCAGGAGAACAGACAGGTAATCCATATCTATTCAGAAGCTCAGTGACAGGAACAAAATTATTTGTGGATGATTTCAGGCTAAGGCTATTTTTTATTTATTTTTTTATATTTTTGAATAATAATTAATGTTTAAGAAGCCATATAGGAAATTTAGTGGCAGCTCATACAGGGAATATGTTATCATTATCTATTTGGCTGACGGGAATACATTTTGAGAAAACAGCCATTTAAAGGGCATTTCAATATATCTCTATTTTGTCCCTGACATCGGTGAAAAGGACATCTCCGAGAAAGATGTTCACCATGGTCATAGTTGATTACTTGGTTGTAATGCTTTGTTTTGATTTGCATTCCTCAAAACCTGATTTCTTTGCACTAGATATTTTACAGTATATAAAGTACTTTGTAACTGGAGAACAAAGTGCTTGAAAAGTGAAAAAATGGTATTCCTCCGTGAGGCTTTTGGCCATCCTATTCATGCGTTCCACTGAGCTATTTAATACACTTAACTCTGAAAAACTCTGGATTAAAATGTATTATAGATCAGTCATTTAACATAACATGGAATACATGTCCTCCAGATTACATTAGTTGGAAGACAAATTCAAACTCATAATATAACCCTCAACACAGAGGATTTTGTGCCAGTGTTTAACAATTCATGGGTATGTGAGAGATCTCGTGCATAATACACAGCGCCATATATCACAGTAGCAGATAATCATTTAAATTAACTCTTATCTGATCAAAATTCACGAAATAGTGAATGCTATAGAAGGAAAGAAATATCAGAACTGACATAGGCTACTACTACTGAAGCTAACATTAGTGAGTGGCATACTGTGCTCTGCTAGAAATTAAAACTCATCACCTTTCTGTTCCTCATCAAAAGAAATTTATGAACAATGAAACAGCCCCATGGGTGTCACACAAAACCATGACACACTGTATATTCTTTGGAAACACCAGGATTATTCTCAGATCATGTCAGTATGATTGGGCACACTTAAGCACACACTTCATTACATCATTCACTTTTCAGGCCATCTTTTCTTTTGTTTGCTGTATAAATTAATTAATCATGTGTTCACCATTGCACAAAAAACAATGTAACATACATATTAAGTCAAAACACTGTTTTATGAAGCCTTAAAAGGATAAGGCCAGCGTAACTTTATTTTTTTCTTATTGCCAACATAGCTTACTAAAAGACCACAACCTACGCTGCATTTCTTCTACTCTCAATACTCCTACACTTAGGAGCTCTAAACCAGAAAGCCATACGTTCCCACTGCATGCTAAAATCATTAAATACAGCTCGCACACACACTACCAGTTTTAAATATCGTTATGTATTATCATGAAAAACATTGTAGTCATTATAAAATGTACTTCAAAAGGCAACAAGCTCTATCAATCTATCGATGTACAGTAGTAAACAGATCAGCGTAGTCCCTCTTCAAGCATGTGCATTGCACATTACACTTGAGTCCAGGAAGAAGTACAATGCCCATGTTCATCACAACACAAAATGATGCTGACCATAGCAACAGTACTGCTCTGTGACTTGTTTCAACCCTTTTTTTCCCTATGTTCTAGTTCTATGACTTCTACATATGAGCTACATCTGGTATTGGCTAGATGGACCAGTGCAAGTAAGTAGGAGAAATGCATTGTAGGTTTTGGTCTTCTCGTAGGCTATGTTGGCAATAAGAAGAAAAAAAAACGACACTGGCCATATCCTTTAAAACAAAAAGATTTGTCGCAAACATGTCAGTCATGCATGAAACGGGATTTAAAATCCTGTGAGCAGCTATGAATGAACTATGCCCCAAGGCCTTTGAAAGTAGAAATGTATCCCAAATACCCCAGAGTATTTCAGCCATTCAGTATGTGGCCTAATATGGGTAATTTCATGCTACGCTGAGATGATTGGAATTACAGAATAGACCTAAAGCATTTGTGCTTGTATACATGGTTTAACACTGTAGGCTATAAATGTGTCTTCCAGCTATTGCAAACTCCTCACAAAACACAATTTGAAAACACCAGACAAAGAAACTATCAGAAAGTGTTGTGTTTGTGTGGAAGAGACATTGCTTTGTGTACCTTTGAGGAGGATGCTGTGTGTTGTTTTGCCATCTGCCTAATAGTCCTTTTCAATCGAATTATGTTGCTAGGGAACAGCTTGGGCCCAAGTGTATTTCCTGTCTGCTATTGATATTGGCAAACACTGCAACAGGAAATAAATTTGGGCCCATTTAGAATGTTTAAGTTTGAAAAGGTCTTATTCAACTTGGTTGTCAAACGAGCACTCACATACAAATCTCTTATTGTCTGACTGTATATATTCTAGGGCTGTCGATATTAACGCATCCATTTTTTTAAATTAAATTGATAACCTTAATGCATTAAAAAAAATTTAACGCAATTAATCGCATTATCCTTTTTGACAACAACCACCTCCCATAGCTTTGAGTCAAGCCGGGTGGCTAGTGTGTTTTCTTTCCTGGATCACTCCGACATGCAAACCAGGAGAATAACACGTGACCAGACATCCCCTGAATGTCTTATTTCAGAAAACAAAGTTTCCGAACTGACTTTTGGATTAAACCAAGTTGTATAAACGATCCAGTGATGAACGATCTTTCCCAGCGGCGCATAAAGTACTAAGTAACGTTACACAGGTCGAGCTACGTTATGCTTGCTAGTTATGCTTTGCAACGTTAGCAGTAATGTTAAAAGAGATTGTCCGAAGGAGCCGTCTACCAACAAAGATATTGTTACATCAGAGAACAAATATATTCACAAAATGGATCACCATTCAACATTATTGAAGACTCCTGTGACCGATAAGTACTGATTACTTTCCCTAACCATTTTTCATGCATTTCTTTATGACCGCAGCCCTTACACACGCATTTTGCTATGTATTATTTAATATGCATTAACGCGATTAACACAAGCAAATCATGCGATCAACATGTTAAAAAATATATATCGATTGACAGCCCTAATATATTCACAACATTTATGTCCCTGGCCTGGTTGTAAATGTAGACAAAATTAATTATTCAAATGTGTGCGTGCGTACATGCATGCATGCATGCGTTTACTGTGTCTGCATATCTGGCAGATAGCTTCTCCTTCTCCAGCCGACCGCCTCTCACCTTGGCCGAGGTTTCAAACCAGCCCAGGAAGCCGGTCTCTCTGCAGAAGTTGTCCATCAGCGATGTGTTGTTTGTGTTCTCCTTCTTCTGATCGCACTTATTGGCCAGCAGGACCGAGGGGATGGGGCTGCCATTGGCCAGCTTCACCTTACTGTCAAGGTCGTGCTTCCACTTCGACACGGCCTCGAACGTGGAGCCTCTCGTTACGTCAAACACCACGAACGCTCCCACGGCCTCCTTGTAGTACACCCGCGTCATGTTCCCAAACCGCTCCTGACCTGGGGTGATAGGAAATGAATACAGTCAAATATTTATTTATTTTGGTTATTTATTTTGTCCAATGCAACAGAAAGCAAAAGGTTGTTATAAAATGCACTCACCGTGTAAGATTGTCGATCACTTGGAATGAGGACCATAAAGACTCAACCACGCACAGTTATATATAGAACAAGCACCTAATTTAGCGGTTGAGTCTACACGGTCCTCATTGTCGGCCCGATGGAATGAGGACTGTGTAGACTCAACTACTAAATGACGTGCCTATTCCACGTAATTGTATGTGGTTGAGTCTACACGACCCTCAATTTAAATGATCTAAAATCTTGGTGCATCTTTGAGTTTTTAAAACGCATCAAATGCAGTAGAATGCAACGGTTGTTATGGGAACGGTAAAATCAAACAAGAGGGAAACAGAGTGGACGGTAGATGAAAAAACAGTCTATCGGATTTACAAAGTATTAAGAAAATCCACTATGAGTAGATATTTGTAAATATTTAAAGTACAGTAAATACCGTAACTCTATCTGAGACAAAATGTCTATCCCTGAGCTCGGTCTTCAAATGATGAGGCATATTTAATTCTCCTTCTTGTCATAATCCAGTGATAGTATTGCATTTCTTTTTTTTTTCCTCCATTGTGGCTCACCACCAAAGGAATGGGGAAAAATGTCTCTTTCTTGACCCACTTTCCCTAATTTGTCATGAGCCTAATCCACAGAGAGACAAGTCAAGAAAGGAATCTGCCACGATAATGAACCCATTCTCTGCAGCCATTCTCTGAGAAAATCTGAGATGATATTTCACAAAAGGAAAAGCAAGGGGAATTACCAGTGGGATCTGAAGTGTCGGCATCAATTTGAGATGGACTCTTCTTACAGCATGACTGCACTGCTGATGATATGACGAATGTTCCTCTGCATATCTTACTGATTAATATGTCCATACCAGCAGCTTACTACAGACTATTTGGCGTTTTGCCTTTGTGCGATGGAAACAGACGAACACTAACCGCCCATTACCTAGATTCAGACTGCCTGGTCAAGATGAGACCGGAGGTTTCTAGCACGTGGAATAATTATCTTGACCATTTTTGACTACCATGGGAACCTTCATACTGTACAAAGTAGGCCAGCCTTTGAAATTAAACCTTGAGGAGTGAGGCTCTTGAGATGGAAAACCATTTTCCACATGCAATTCCCAGAGTGGGCCTCTAGAACAAGCTCTGAGCCTGCCTACGTCAGTGAACCCAGGAATAATTGTGTGATGAGGCATACCTCGATAGCGAGGTGAATCTTTGGTCGGAGTTCAGCGAGCCGACTTCACCTCCGCTTTACCCGGATGGGGTTGCGCTTGCTTGCAGCCCATGTCGGGGTCTACATCTCTGATCAGAGGCTCCTGACACCAGTCTTAAGATCACAGCGCTTTCTAACAATACGACTAGCCTCTCAGCTGTGTCAGGCAGTATTATGTAAAAGATGGATTATTATACCACTGCATGAAAGAGACCCTCTACTTAGCGGGACACGTATAGAAGAATTAAAATGCCAAGGCACACCTAATAATTTTGCTTGTAAATGTCATACTGTGGTGACCGGACACCTTTCCGGACACCTTTCTGATATGCTTCTCATATCCTTCAAACCACTACAATACAATAGAATGAGGAGATAGCAAACACGAGCAGCTTCTGGGCCAAGGAGCAAAACTGATGAACTGAGATTTGGGAAAGTATTATTATAGGCTGCCTTCATTACATTTTAAATGAGGGGAAATTTTTTATTTTTTGTTTGACATTGATTTACTTTACATTTGAGCAAAATCTCAAAACACACCAATAGAGGCCTTGTATGGAATGTTTGTGTAGTTCTATTTCTTCCGACATGGCTGCCTGTAACCATTGGTAACCATTTTTTATTTTTTTTAAATGCCGAATTTCTGTGCAGTAGTAAAACACTGAAAAAGCATGATATTACTGCTCCACTATGACTTGTTGACAAGACCCAGTAAAGGGAAACCAAATTATTACATATTTGTTTTGTTTCTCATATATCAACACATAGCAACAGTTGGGCGGCACAGTGGCACAGTGGTTAGCACTGTTGCCTCACAGCAAGAAGGTCCTTGGTTCAAACCAAGGGGGGGCCTTTCTGTGTGGAGTTTGCATGTCCTCCCCGTGTTTGCATGGGTTTCCTCCGGGTCCTCCGGTTTCCCCCACACCATAATAAAGACATGTATGCTAGGTATATAAGGTATATACTCCTGCCATCGCCCTTGACCAGAGGTACTGGCATTACAACCGGAGATGGTCCCCAGGCGCCGCACTGTGGCTGCCCACTGCTCCTTAGGATGGGTCAAATGCAGAGAACACATTTCAGTTGCCTTGTGTAATTGACAAATAAAGTAATCTTATCTTGTTTTGCACATAGCAACCGTTGTTTCTTCCATCATGGAGGACAAATGGGCATTCTAAACATTCTGTGAAAGGCCTCTACTGAAACCCATTGCTCTACTCCGTATTGAGCGCAACGTAACAGAATATTGCAACTGGAGAAGAGAGAAATCCTGGGCTGCCTGGGCAGAGAGCTGAGGTGATACTGCCCGATTCAGATGGCTCTCTGGTGGATACAAGGAGTCAGGGGATGTTCAAGACATCACCATTTTTCGGGGAGTGTTCTACAGGTCATATCGTTCTCATGTCAAAAGGTCAGTGGTTCCAAAGGGAAGGATCTCTCTCTACACCACTGCTTGAGGCAGCAACCATCTGAGAGAGATGTCCTTGCCCATGCACTGTACTACAAAAATAACCTAATAAAGAAATGCGGACATGGAAACAACAGCGTTCTTTGTGTATTTTGATAATGAATGTATTTTTCTTCTCCCTCTAAATGTGACCTTCTATTCTTTCCTTACATGACATTTGTGGGACAAACACACAAAAACAAATGATAACAGGTATACAGCAGGGGTCTCCAACCTGCTTACAAGAGATACTTTTGAAAAATAAAAGTTCATGAGAGCTACTCGTTTTTTTTTGTGGTTTTTTTATGGGTATAAGTGGTCTAAACAACAAAGGTATTACCAATTAGAGCCATATAGGCATAACAGTTGGCCTAACCATTCAATATTTTGAGTGTGTAAAATAGACACATTACAGCTTGTAACACTGATTGATTTCTACCTCGTGACTTGTGATGGAAAATATTCAGACAAGAGCTACTCAAACGCAGGCCAAGAGCTACTGGTAGTTCACGAGCTACTGGTTGGAGACCACTGGTATACAGTATATGGCAGTTAGCCGAGTAGTGGTTGGCTTCTTGTCCAATTTCTCATTAAAAGTCCTTCACAAACAACTACACTATGAATAAGCATGATAATACTCTTCTTTCGAAAGAAAAGGTTAGGAACTCTTATGATTTTGTGAGTAATTATCCTGGGGGCACCTAAATGAAAGCAATAGAGGTTACAGTTCTTCTTGACGATGCTCATATTTTCCCCACAATAATAAATACACACTGCCAAAAATCTATTTGACAACGATATACTGACACTAGCAGTACTGAATTCTACTCGGGCCAGCATTGCGAAAACATGCAGGAGGACCACTGATGTAGGCTACATGAGACAGTGAACAGTCTACTGAGAAAAACAAATAAGAATGCAAAAAGGGTTTAAGGAACTGCGATGGTTTCACCTCGTGTACTTTCACTTCATTAAAGGTACTTACCCAGCCGAGTAAAGAACCGGAGTCGCGTGCTGCAGTGCGGGAGTAAGCGAGGGAGTGAATACACTGCGGGGCCTACAGGCCTGCCAGTAATTGCTCATAATTGAGAGTCTAATTTTAGTCCCTTTAACCCCAGGTGAATTCACTAGAGACACGACACTGTGGGATAGAGAGCCGATGGACTGAAATAAGGCTTTAATTTCCAGGCCTTGTGGAGCTTAGAGATCCAACAGAGAGGAGTTAAACAGAGAACACAAAGGCAAAAAAAAAAAAGAGAATCTTGTTCAGATTTTCCATGGCACTTTCCTGTTCTTTTAATCTTTGACAGCCAGTAACTGACCTCTGTATTGTTTTCAGCCAGAACGGAGAGACCAGAGGAGCAGAAACAACGGCAGTGTTTTTTGGCTGAACAAGTGCTCTGATATTTTCAAATGTCGCCCATTTTTCAATAAAACAAAAACAAAGAAACGACATGACCAGAGCAGCAGAGATTTCAAGAAAGGCTGCCTGGAGGAAACATACAGGCTGTCAGGATTCATTCAGACAAGTGAACATCAGCTTTCCCCAATCAATAGATGGAGAGAGGGGCAGGTGCAGGAGAACATGACGCTGTTACGAGTTTCATAACATCCTAATTGACTTCCATGAGGCAGTGAAGAAAAAAGAATGTTTCTTTGTCCGTTTCAAACGCCAAGGTTGCAGATCCAGCGTCAATCTGGGTTCTATACTCTGGGCATGTGGCCTTGAGATGGCTACGCGGCGAGCAGTGTCTCGCTATAACTTACAGTGCAGGCCTATTATCCACTGATGTGACAGGATGAAGAGACACAGGACATGCTAAACAATGAGCCCCATCACCACATGCCGAGGAGTGGAAGATAAGCCACTATGCATGGGTTGGGTTGTGCATAACCCTTCTGTATTTCTATCAAAGAGTTCTATATAGGATTTCTATCCTCCCGTGTGGACATGCCGAAATAATAAAGGCATTTTAACACATTTTGAAGAGTGCCTTGTTTTTGTTTTTGTTTTTTGGAGTGTACCATCATTCTTCCTTTTCCTTTTTTAATAACTAAGCCTTGTATACAAAGAGCTCCTCACTTTAGATTGTATATTGGAACTCAGCTGAGCATGCCTACATTTTCTCTTTTAAGAGCTAAATAAATAATGATTATAACAGTGATAAAAAGGTTACAATGTTGTTACAGGAACTGAGGATGAATTGCTTCATAAACATATGATGAGAACACGTCACCACAATAAACATTATTGGTTCCTCTCAGTTTTTCACTTGATCTTCAGTGGCATCCAGCAGAGCAGACTGGGATCAATATGAAAACGTGGACGATTCCAGAGAGTGAACACCTCATTCTGTAGGCTGCTCCTCATGGGAGAGAACTGAACGAATGACAAAACATTCTGAGAGATTGATTAAACCAATCAATACAGCCACATTATTGTACACGGACCTGCACCACACACACACACACTGACACACACACACACACACAAACACACACACTGTTGCTGGGGTTATGTGTTAGTTTGGGTATTGATGGGGTTCTTTGGTTTGGCACACAAGTCGCACAGATGAAACGACAGCGAAGCACATGCTTGCTGACCGACAAGACCAAAAGTGACATAAAGGACCAAATGATTATCCAACTAGAACTATACTTTTTCATCCTCATATTCAGTCACTGACCTGACAGCATGCGACGACAATACGGTTTAAATGTTCTGCGTGAACGTGTAGCCTACAAGCCCGCATTTTGAGTTTCGGTGGAATCTGAAAGTAGTGAAAGTGGTTATTTTCTGGTCGACGAGTCCTTGAAGTATACGTATAGCCGAATTACTTTGTTTTAACGGTTTAAAAAGATGCCATGTCTCTTATATAAAGATTTTTCTGTCTAAATAAAGCAGAAAACAAATGCAGTTAAAAAGGGGATAAATGAGAGTCATGGGCTACAATGGACAAATTTCCCAAATGCTAACCTAATCAGCACAAGACAAAGGGCAGACATGACCAGCCCTGCAATAGGCAACAATGTGCTACACTGAGCCATTTAATTCTTGTGTGAACAGGAGACGGAAGGGGAAGATAATGCCGACTGTGAATTGCTCTGTGTAAAAGCAACAGCCTACCAAAAATGTGTGTGCTCGAGTGTAATAGACCTTTATTGTTCTGGAGGGGACATTGTGTCTTCGGCGTTGTGGTTTGTGTTTTTATGTGCACGTTCGTCTCTGGATGCATGCGTTTCACTTTCACTTCATTTGTGGGAAGACCCCATTCCACACCTTCCTCATTTGTATGGTGGAAATGTTTTACAAAAACCTACCAGGAAGAAGTGAAGCTAAAGACTGAATCACTGTGAAATTGCAACACGGGAAATATAGAGATGTATGGAATTCCTAAGCTGTTAACAAGGATGGCGTGGCACACAACACTGCAACAAACGCACACAATTCTTTTTTGCATCTGCTGTGAAAGAACTAATCAGAATTAATCAGAGGGAGAATGTTTTGTGACAGCCATGGTAAGGTTTTATTGTTTGTTGAGAGAAAGAGAGACACAGAGAGAGAGAAAGAGAGAGAGGTCTCGTTAGTAGCCACAGCCCTCGCAACCTGCAGCCTATGGTTCCTCAGGTTCCTCTACGCTTGTAGACCCAGTGAGTCTGTGGGCGGGTTACCATAGAAACTGTCCAAGCCAGACATGGCAAAAGCAACGGCGACGGGTTTCCGTCTGTTGTTCAGAGGCGGCCGGCGGTGAACGTTCACCGTACTCCCTCCCAGCAACACTAAAATAACAACAGCGCAGTGTATGTTGCTAGGGCAACCATGCTGTCGAGAACAGGAGAACTTTGGACAAGCTTTAAAGGCCCCTTGTTTTTATCTTTTTAACAATTGTATACAATTCCATGGAGTCTATCGACGAGTTCGTTAATTTCTTGACCGCAAGAAACTTGAATAATTTATTTTCAATAACTTCTTCCCTTGAATTCAGCTGGTGGATGTAACACACACACCGAATTTCGAATTAATTATTCCATTCCCTGATTGGCTGCCATACACTCAAAAATTAACTAACTTTTACAAACTGGACAGTATTAGGAAGGCTGTGTTCCTGGCACCAAATGTGAGGATAAATTATTGGTTGTTTCTAAGAATGACGCAAATGGTGGGGCCAGTTCTGAATCCCTTGTTAAATCTTAAAAAAAAAAATCAGATAACAACCAAAGCCAAATGTTTTCTCAGCACGCACCGGTACATAACGTTTCAGTCTGCTAAATCCACACGAAGACTAGGCAAAACCGGTTTCCAATAAAAATGGGACCTTTAACCTCAGGCCTTGTCCGTCCAGCGTGAAGATTTTCAGAAACTCTGTTTCTGTGTTGTTGTGTGGACAGGGAAAAACTGAGTTTTTGCTTGTCACGTCGAGAGTTTGCACTGTTTTCTCCTTTGTTGTGCGCCGTTATCTCCTTTGTTTACATGAGGTGTTTTGCTAACTTTATATTTGAGCGTGATATTGAGGAATAACTCCACTTTGCTGTCAGTCCACAAATGATTCCCCCATTCCTCAATGTGCCATAGCAGCAGCATAACATTAGCTTACAATAACTATTTACCAAATAGTAAATAACATAGCCTACCTTGCTAGCCTACCGGAAATAGTTGTTTTTTCAGGCTTCTGATTGGCCAACACAGCTTTAGGGTTAGGGTTATATCGCTGCCTGTTGGTTTGTTATGCTCTTGACAGCGCTTCAAATGTTTTTTTGCATTTTCATGTGGACGGAGATTTACTTTTAAAACAAAGGAGAAAAATACCCATGTACGTGTAGACAAGGCCTCAGATACAAGACAGAATTTTGAGAATTGAACATTCTATGGACGATGCAGCAATGGCCTCTGGCCATTGAAAGCTATCAAGTGGTAAAATTCTAAAATAGAATTCTGAGAGAACATTCAAAAAAGTGTACACCAAAGGGTTAAAACTAAGACTATGACCAACACATGACTGGTACATTCAAATTCCACTGGACAGCATGTGAGGGGTTACAACAGTCTTAAAAGACTGAACAGAGTGTGAATTGAGACAAAAGACTGAACAGAGTGTGAATTGAGACAAAATCCCCAACTTAAAAAGGCTATTAACCTTGTGGGTTTTTCCTCCCCCTCCTCCCCCCTTCAATGAGCCATGGGTGGGGACCTCTCTCTAAAGATGTCTAAAGCCTTGGCACAAGGCACAGGCTTACTTAGACCACACCATGGTGGTAATCATCCTGTCTGTGGCTCAGACAAGCCCAGAAGAGAACAGCAATTCTGGGTCAGAGGGGGTGGGCAAGTCCCAGTCTTTACAATGACTTTCCAACGCGCATCCATCTTGCGCTAGGCCATGATTACTATCATTCCTCCTTGATTGTAATAATTACAAGGAGAGTAAAAGAAGACGTAACTCCAACGTTGTTCTCTCCGTCACTGAAGATAAGTCCTTCTCCTTTTTCTGCGCGATTAAATGGCTTAATGACTGGTCTTAATGACTTGGCAAATGCACCTCTATCTCTCACTCTCCTTCACTCCCATCTTCCTTCACATTTTATCCTCAGACTGTCCTTAGACTGGGCCTCAGTGTAGAGTAGGTGTGAATAAGGCTGCGTTCCACCTTCACCTACGTTTTTCTGCCGTTTACCAAACCCCTAATGTTCATACAAAAGCAATATCCATGTTTCCTCCTGCAGCCACTATGAATAATATGAGCCAATCCAAGAGCATGTGTGTGTGTGTGTGTGTGTGTGTGTGTGTTTTATTTACCCTAGCAGCTCCTCTGACAGAATACTATCCGGCTGTGACAGGCAGACTGCCTCTTCTGGCGTTCGGTCAGAGATATGCCTTGCATGCTGAGCTTACACAGGCAGGGCCTGGTCGACGCGGGTATTTAGCCGACACTTTGTCCCACTGCCAATCAGGCTGTGACAGAAAAGCTAGTTGTGGTGATGACACCCCTCTCTCTCTCTCACACACACACATACACACACACACACACACGCACGCACACACTCCCTGCCTCTCGGTGCTGCAAGGGACAGAATAAATCTCAAAGCAGCAGTCCTCAACCCATCCGTCTCTCTGCCTCAGCACACAATGAGGGTTGTGTTTGATGGAGGGGTGGACTCGACCTGTTCACAACCACCATGTCGTTCACTTGACTTGACAAGAGTGGTGGTCTGAATTCTTCTGTTGTGAGGAGGACATGTGATAATCGGACATAAATGTGTCTCAAGACACCCCCCCCCAAGAAACGATGTCCTCACAAGAACACATGTCTAGTGAACTGCAGACACCATGTCCTCGACTATTTCTTCAACTTTCCTCGAGGTGGACCTACTACAGTTGAAAATAGTTGAGGAAACGGTGTTTCTGCAGTTCACTGGAGGTCTGCTCTCCGCCAGGTGCCAGATGGATTAAGCATTTGGAGTGCAGACGCAGCCGAGCTCTTGAGACACGGAACATGTCGGTGAGTTTTATGCCCCGACCATCACATGTCCTCCTCACAGCAGAACGATAGGATTAAGATTGAAAATCGGCAAAGTGGCCCTTTAAGTCCATCATGTCACAATAGAAGGGTGGTCACACAGTTCACACACACACACACACACCTTTATTCATACTCACAAAACCTTCACTTTTGAGCCTGGCTGTTTAACTGCTGTAAGAGATTCTATATGCTGCCAATGTTGTGTCTGCACTTGATTGCACCACATCCTTAGGACTCATGTGACCCATACTGTAGCTTACCCAGTAGGCTGGTGTTTTTCAAAGTGTGTGTCAGGACCCACATGTGGGTCATGACTTGGGAGGATTAAAATGGGTCCCCAAAATTATTCTCTGTAATTATCATATGAAGCCAAAGCCCTCTCAAGTACACTGACAATTTGACATATTGAATAAGCCTCTGTAGGTTAGCAGTTTAGCAGTCTAAAGCCAGGATCAATTGTGTCTTGGCCTATGCAACAATCTGCCAAATCAGATTTGGATCTAAAGAATATTTATTCTGAAAATGTGGGTCCCCTGAAAATAAGTTTGAAAACCACTGCTATAGACCCTATACATACCTGACAACAAGACATTTTTTAACCCTTTCTCCCACTGTGCTCCCGTTTGGTCAGTTATCCCATTAATCCCCCATTTTTCCCCACAAAAAAGTTTTCAATTGCTTCCATAGTGACATGAAAGTCCATAAGTCGGGCTTTCTATGGAGGGTATGTTACCTACTATATACACAATGCTTAATTATTCCTGCCCAATCTAGCAACCAAGAGTGAACTTAAAACTCCTCTGTGACTGCACAGTCAACCTGCCAACCATAGAATGGACACAGACAAAGCTCCAGAAATGAAAGAATTATTCCTGCAAATTTCTCTCCATCTAGTGTGAAATATTTCCCCTTTTATGACTAAAAGCCATAATAGCATACACCACGCATCTTGTTCTCTCTCTCTCACACATAAGAAACAATGTAACTAGCATAATATTTGCAGTTGAGTCGCAGTTGTGATGAAAATTGGACTTAGTTGACATGTTAAAGGGGCACTTCACTAAAAAACAATACTGATTTATTATGCACATAATCTTACACATATCCCAACACTAAACAGTTTCAGTTTTGCACACGTTCATTTTGTTTGATAGTAGATAGATTGTATCTTCATCCAGTGATGTCATCGGAAGACACTGAATCCTTGTGTTGTGTTACAGCTCAATGATATGATGTAGATGAAGAAATAACAGTAGGGATTGCAATAGGGATAGCTAATTTGTCATTGCCATCATTTCATTGAGCTGTAATTAACACAAGGATCCAGTGTAATCACTGGAGGATAAGGTTATATTCAAACTGATTAACTCTCAATAACGCCAAATTCAATAACTAAATAAATGTGTGCAAAACCATTCATAGTTTTGGGATATGAGTGAGATTATGTGCAAAATAAAAACGCATTTCTTTTCAGTGAAGTGCCCCTTTAAGGATTATTTCCTACAAGTCATGGTGAATATTTTATTATGGCTGACTAGGGCTGAGCGAATTTTTGTCATTATTCTCATTTTAACTGAAAAAACATACAGATTATCATGGTGTGAATTTGTTTTGCAGGGATCTGTACCAAGCAAAGATGTCCTCTTTAGTCTGTAGAACACAATTCGCACAGTAGGCCAGAACACCTCTGCAGCGACACATTATTTAATTTAGAATGGTATTTTGACACACATTTCGCCTTTAACAAATATTGCTCCTCCTGCGATTTGGATATTGTGCAGGCCATATTCCGATAATTTCGATAAAATGTTAATTAACTGCCCAGCCCAAACCTAAACCATTCATTGTGAGAGTCCTCCTGTTTGCCAACTGTCTTAGCATGAGGAGTGTCTTGGTGTAATAGTAAACAGAAAAGCATTTCTGTGGCCTGAAAAATTAGCACATAGTGCAACATTGAAACATCTCTTTCTCATTTTCTCCTACTTCAGACAAGACCCGAGTGCGTGCACAAAACAATGAAGACAAACAGGGGCCACAAATCTATTTCATAACTGTTTGCTGAGTTATTTGACTGAGCATTTTCATTTCAAATCGTGGTCAGAGTTCCAAAGAGACCATATCTGTGTTAATCAGATGTCAGATGCGTATGAAATTGGGAATAGAGGAATAGTTTCTCATTTAGGTGTCACTTTGTGCTCACTGATATCTGGATTATGTACGGCTTCTAAAGGCCCCTTAGGAGCATCCTTGTTTGAGACCATTTGAGAATCTAAGAAACCACTGACCTCTCAATATTGTCTCAAATGGCTCCTAAAATTCTAGGACACATCAAATAATCTCACTGAGGTTTCTTTGAGATCTTACCTCAATAAACATTTAAAAGAGCTAAATGATAGCCAACTTATTTGAGAGAATTTAAGGATCTCATAGGTTGCTCAGAGTGAGACCAATATGTACTCAGCTAGTTATACCTCTAGTTGAATTTGGTAAATATTAGAAAATGCCCTTATTCTCATTTTGATATGGAGCAGATCTATTTTTCTTGTCAGGAGAAGTAAGAGTTGCAAATGAGATCTTTGATTTTGCTTCATGTGGATCAACATCTCAGAACGTTCCCTCCTATTCACATTAGGCTACAATCTGCATTCAGTTTACATCAATGGTCCAGAAATAGCGGAATGGCCAAGC
This sequence comes from Parasudis fraserbrunneri, assembly GCA_900302295.1. Lineage (NCBI taxonomy): Eukaryota > Metazoa > Chordata > Actinopteri > Aulopiformes > Chlorophthalmidae > Parasudis > Parasudis fraserbrunneri. The sequence continues at coordinate 19,813 of OMKL01013665.1, forward strand.
TTTTGTATCTAAAATCTCACAGTAGCCTGCGGATGTCATTAGCCTACCTCTCTTCCCTGTCAATCTTGCAAGGATGTAATTTGGAGTGAATTGCCAGACACTTGTTCTGCCATCAGTTACCTTCAAACAGTGCACTAAGTTGACAAACATTTTATCACCTATATGTGGAAAAGGTTTTTCCACAGCACTGATTGAGCTCAGTTTGTTGACTCAACTTGTTGGAATGCTCAGGTTGGTTGTGCCAGTTGGATGCATGATTCCAATCTGAGCACTCGGGCGGCGCTCGAGCGGCCAGTCGGTAATAACGTGACCTACATTCCGTTGGTAATTATGAGCTGATATGATAATCAACTGGAAAATAACAGAACATGACAAACAGCTCGCCCGAGTTCCCTCTTCTTTCTCTTCATAAAGTTAAGTACATTTCTAGTTAAATAATGATAGATAACCTCCAGCTCAAATTGTCGTTGAAATTATTTGAGTCACGTAATTGACTGAGTTCGTTCGCGAGCGCATGTGGAAAGCCTTCTCTGCGCTGTCACAGAGGAGATAATGACTGTATACTGCATGCTATTTCAATAAAAAAGGAAAACATTGTAAACTTCTGTGATGTCTAATATAGTTAAGTAGTTTTATCTTACCAGCAATGTCCCAAAGTTGTAACCTCACCAACGTTTTGCTGTCCCAGTTGATAACTTTCAGTGCAAAGTCGACCCCAATTGTCGCTCTGTAGTGCTGTGAGAAAAGTTGGTGTACATATCGTTTGATGATACTGGTTTTCCCAACGCCTAATTCCCCAATAACCAGGACTTTGAACAAGTACTCCTTACATTCCGATACCGAACCTCCAGCCATGGTGAAGGACAAGCGACGTAACAATAACAACTTTCTCAAACTCGAATACTTCCTCTTTTCTCTCATATGAGGCTGCTATGAGAACTTGGAAGCAAGTGTCCAATTGCTGGGGAGCAGATACAATAGAAAGTACATTTGTTCCCCCCTCCTACCCGGCAACCACCTGATAAGTCATAGGACCCGGAAATGTCTCGAGAAAAGAAGCGCTTTTTCCCGACCCTCCTCCCTCCTGTGGTTACAGTACGGGTGTTAATTTTTCTTGAGAGCCATAACCCTGTTCCATTCAACATCAGTCTGTGTGAGCAACAATTGACACAATTATGTCAAGCAAATGCATGTTTCCTGGGTAGGATATCTCATTGAGATAATTCAGTTCAACCCATGGTAGTCTTGTGTAAATGATAAACTAGTGATTATTGGGCTAATGTGGCAGAAAATCAAGTCTTCTTAATATAAATTGATTTTATTTTACAGCATTGTTCAGCTTGCCCAAAACATGAAGGCCTATCTCATTCTAGCATTGACAGTGTTAAACAGGTGACACCCCCAAAATACTTTACATTGGTTCAAATCTTTAAACAACTTACACTATCATAGACTGAAAACATTTGGAAATACAGTACAATTACACTATATTACTATACATATTGTATATTCTTGTACTTGGAAAGTTGCATTCTTATAGATAAAGAATTAATAAACTTAAAATCAAGTAAACTACTAAGTTTATAATACAAGATTTAAGCAAAATTTAAGCGTGTAATCTTATCACAAGAAGCAACTAACCATTGTTTACTTTTACAACTGAATAGCCTATGTTCAAGAGGATACAGTCGACTTATAAAGTTACCTTAAAAGTTACCCCAAAATCAATGCTAACACACTGCTCCTTCACAAGCGTCTGTAAGACAGTTTCAAAATGTATAAATGTTTTTTTTTCTCTGCACATTCTAAATATATAAACATTTACTGATATTACAAACATACCACCCGTGTGAAAAAACGAGAGATGGTTCAACAGTATTACAAACTTTGAGAACTTATACAAGTATATTCCATTTACACTGGCACAGCGACCTCAGAAAACATAATATCAACACAGTATGGAAAGCAGAAGTAGCTCTTCATCACACCCCATGTTAAGAAAACATGTCTCAGGTTATCGTGTGTAAAATTGAGTAAACAATATAACCGTCACCTACAATCAAGCAAACCTCCTCTATCAGCTACATAGTAAAAAGAGAATGCGGGAGAAGTTGATAGCTATTTTGATTGGCAAAGTAAATCCATATCACAAAATATACAGCGCAAGTCTTCAGTGGAATTCCAGTTGATTAATATTCTGTATGCTTATACATTTGAAAATGCAATACTTGAATACACTGGAATACTTGAATATAATATTTTATCCAACATACTGTACCTTTCATATCACTATATTTCTCTGAAACATTTAGATTGTAATGAGGTCAGTAGTGAGGAAACTGAGGTGAATGCTTCTTAGTCATATTTAAGTCTTCACGAAAAGGCGCAAAAAAAAAAAATCAGTCTTTTGATCCAGCTTTGGCTACTACACACATGAACTGAACTGTACAGGTACAGAGTAGGACATGGGCAGAACTAGTTAGATCTGGCAGGTATTAACGCATTCAAGCCTTGGCAGTCCTTGGCCGACTTAGCTTGGTCTCTGGCTCGGATGAAGTGCACAGCATCTGGGCTTCCCTTCATACACAGTAGGCTATTTAGATGTAGAACAATATGAAAACAATAGCTACATCCTTCATTGTGATTCTGAGCTTTGCTTAATCCATTTGGCACAAGAACTGGCTAGTTTTGGCACTGCTCCCAGTTTCAGAGTTTACAGAAAGTATATGTGGACTTACAGCCCTTGAGAAACGTTAGCACTCGTGGACATTTTTTTCTTTTTTTCTTTTTTTTTCTTTTTAATATTTTCATACTTTGTATAACCCTTCTTTGACACAAGTAGAATTTGTAAAATCCAAGCAAGCAAATGGCAGAATGAAAAAGGGAAATAAGATATTAAATAAAATATTTAAAAAAAATAAGTAAAATGGTCAATCAATACTGTGAGCTGTAAGAGTGTGTGTGTGTGTGTGTGTGTGTGTGTGTGTGTGTGTGTGTGTGTACGATGCCAGTGTGTACTGAGTGTAATTG
>OMKL01013694.1:2640-13585 GCA_900302295.1 Parasudis fraserbrunneri
GAGCACTGTCAAATGCGCGCACCTCCCAAAAAACGCCATCGTCGTTTACAAACAGTAAAAGGATATACGCTCACCCTCAGGCTGTTGACACACTTGAAAGAGTATCTGCACTTTTTGGACTTCCATTTGCCCTTGCCCCAGCTTTTCCTGCCGGGAGCGTTGGCGGTGTTCGTGGGGGTGTCGGGGCGTTCCACGTTCGTCCCACTCTCCACACTGATGGCGTCATCCTGCAAATATGAGGGCAAAGTTGCTATTAAAAAACCTTCCACATTTCAGCTATACCCATAACAATAATAATCTAATCCATCTGATCGTCTAATCTTTTCATGGGCATCCAGTAAATATACTTTGAGACCCTTCCGAGGCTCAACTCTTGATCTATTTGGGAACAAAACAGCAGACCTGCCACATAAAGTCAATGCAGGAGGCTGTAAAGAATTTTTAATGATCAAATCAACTGACAAACCTTTGGAGACAAGGATGAATACTGCGTGGCAGTTGCAATTTTAAAACAAAATTTAAGATGCCAAAGGTTAGTTTATATCTGCTTATATATATATATTTTATACACGGTTGAGCACCTTCTAAAGATTAAAACAATGTTGTTTATAGTTGTGAGTGTATGCTGCCATGTTGAAATGACATCAGATTACTGCATCTTGGAAAAGTCGGTGTTTACAGGCCAACCCTGAGTTTCCCCATTTGGAATTCTGACTTCGAAGGCCGTTCCATTGCATTTCTCCTAGTCGGAGTTTGGATTTTCTAGTTCCCAATTCAATGGAATGCACAATAATATCAGTCATTCACAGAGGAGGGCATTGTCTTCTGCAATGCAGCTACTCCCATCAGGAATAAGGTGTTCCTGCAGGCTAGTCAATGACGATGATGTGACAGCACCATGTATTTCACAGTCCTTTCTGTACAGTTCAAAGGTCTTTGACAGTAGTTTTTCATTGAATGATATCACACACATGTGATAAGAATAATTTTGTCAGTTTAAGATTTTATTTAGATCTAGGGACTCCAGGAGTATTGCTAAAAGTAAAAGTAACAAGTGTGTGTGTATGTGTGATACTTCTCTGACAAATATATGTATTTACGTTTGAAGTTACACCTGGAATTTTATTAAACCCCGTCTGAAGTGGGACATTGTTTGTTACAATTCCAAAGAGAACAAAGCCATCTAGCTCGCTTTGAGCCATAGCGCATGCAACTCTGCCCAAGCAGTCTATTGCAACTAGTAGTGGGGGAAAATATAGTCCATTACAAATAATTGTATTTGTGACTGAAAAGTTTAATCTGCAAAGGTGGACAGTTAACGTGATTGTAGCTAACGCTAGCTAGTAGCAACTACTAGCGACTTTAGCTGGTTAACGCTAGCTGCGTTCCGTATCTCTGGTGCGTTGTTAGCTGGAGTGCTAATTAGCCTGCCACATGATATGGACAACACCATTCGCTCCAAAGAAACAATTAAGTTAGAATGCTTACGTTCTCGTCTCCAGACAAGTCGGGGTTACTATTTTCATCACTGCTTAATTTTTGCTTTTTCGCTGGCATTTCTTTTCCCGCTTGAGAGGGGGACTCGGACATGTTCTTATTTTCCCTCATTTTGCTTGTGACTCCGCCCCTTCCTATCTACGACTAAGTACTTCCGGGTCATCTGTTTCATGTTTGTTTTTATCTTTGTACATGTTTGTTCTTCATATCGAATGAGTCTTATTTTTGGGGCTATGCTGTCTTGTTTTGTGTTCAACTACATTCCCTCTGAGTGAGACATTTTCTTCCCCCTCAAACGAAAGTCATGGCAAGGACTGCCCCTTCAAAATAAAAGCCACCCGCATAGGTAGGAAAAGCGGCGACCGTCGCCATCTACTGGTTGCGCACACGGGTTACGTTACCTGTACGCCTGTACGTTACAGGGGAACGTCGTTCACCTCTCTGCGTAGGAGAGTGCTGGTTGCATTCAAAATATTCCAATCACCATTCATTTCCCCATATACTGTATAATCTAGCGACAAATAGTCTTATTTTGTGGGGAACTGTGCACTTTGTGATAACAGAACCCCTTTTTTCCCACATATAGGGGAGGTCTTTAGAAGTGTTTTTAGATAGGGACATCACAGATTTTGCCTAGGGTGGGGAGTCAATATTGAGGAAATTAGAAAAATGAGACAGAAGCAGGGACAGAAGTAGAACAAGTAGATCTAGCCATATTTCAGGATGTTTACTACAGACTGAAATGAAAAGAATGCATCTGCATAAAAAGGGTATGGAAATATGGTCCTCTGGCTCAACAAGGTTAGGAAAACTCTAAATTTGCCAAGTACATTTACATATAACATGGAATATGTCCTCTGCATTTAACCCTAATCCTAACTATTTAGGAGCATTACTACTACTATTAGAAAATATGTAGTTTTTGTGGCTAAATAACTAGAGTTACAATAGGTAACAACTCACTTGACTTGGAAATGTTTCAACTTCAGCAAGCAATTCACCAGGCATGATAGAACAAATGTGAGCATATCTCTCACAATGAATATGAAATAGACTGCTATGAATGCTCTGTAGCCTATAGATATTGAATTGGTGATATTTAGACAATACAATACTACTACTGTTGAAAGCAGTGTTGTTGTGCCATTTTTGGAAGTGGGGGAGCGCACCTACTGTCTGTGATTATAGAATGCATACAGTGAGCATTAAATGATCACTGCCCTCCCCACCCCCACACACACCCCTGCTTGAGAGATCAAATGCAATAGCATGACATAATGACATTTTCTAGTTGTTGTTCAAGTCCAACGGTTAAACTGACATGGGTCAAGAGAGACAATATTCCTATTCTATTATTTTACCTTTTAAAACAATGATTTACTTACCAGGTTTAAAAATGTTCAAGTTGTTGGTGAGGCAACTGTAGGGGCTGATACCTGTAGCTCTAACATGGAGGTTTCCATCTGGAAGAATTGGCCCTTTAGTAACATGCTAGCACCAGTGAACTGCATGTGGCCTTTCACAAGCAATGGGTGTATTTCCCTGAGGTCATTCAACTCTTTAGCTAGACTCATTTAGGTATATTCTGTGTGCTATGAATGTCATTGAAAAAAAAAAGAAGCTTAATATGCAGTTGGGGGATATAGCGTTATTCTAACAGTGGTGTATTGTGAATATCAGCATTGATAACAATGGTAATAACGGTAATGGCTGATGGTAACAGTTGCATTCACAGTGTCAGCAGTCAAATAGCATGTACTTTGACCTCCATCCAGAAAGGTTGGACCACATGCAAAAAAATCTCTGCGGCTCTCTGCGAGCATAACCCTTTGACATCAACAGGAGATCCCTCTGTGAGTAACTACTGTTCATTACCTCTTATCTGTATCTCATTTTGAGATATGGTTTTTGTTACATTTACTGTGTAGACCTTCAACTATGGTACTGATTTGTGGATGTGTTATGGATGTGCTGTAACCCTGTTATTTGTATGAAGGGGGGGGGGGGCTACCTTTGTGGATTCAGACAAAGTTAGCCCCAGAGATTGTGGATTAAATGTTTCCCACTGAACAAAAAAAACTATTTCACAGTAGTCACATCATCAAATCTGAATGAGAGAATGTACATTACATACCTGGAAAACAACCCAGTCAGACGGACTACACAGTAGAGTGGCTCTAATCAAGTGTGACTTGATGACATCATGGCTTAGCTTAGAACCATGTTTATCGGTTTTGTACTCGGCTTTGACTGTTTTGGCAGAGTTCATATTTAAAAATGTTGAATAAAATGCCCGAGATCATAGTAATGATGTGAACTTTGGTGTTTTCAGCACAGTACAATATCATGTTAGCTGAGAGAACCATAGTGAAAGACAGTGTCTCACCCATTAGTCATCCGTAAAATTAAATAAATAAAATTAAAATAAATAAATAAATAAACAAATAAGGGCTAATAACAGATTATCAAACTCCACAATTACTTAGACTTGAGAAGAAATATATGAAGTTTATTTATTCTTTTGTCCACATTGCAGTGTGAACGATGGCACTTGATCCGGGAAACAAGACCTGTCGTCTCCTCGTGGTGCTTCTAATGGCTCTCTGGTCAGCCTGTAATGGAGGGAAGGTCCTGGTTGTTCCCATGGAGGGGAGCCACTGGGTGAACATGGAGATCATCATCAAAGCCCTTCACTCGCAGGGACACTCTGTCACAGTGATACGGACCAGCAAAAGCTGGTACATCAAAGAGGACTCTGTGTATTACAACTCTATCACTGTGCCTGTTGCTCAGGGTGTTGATGAAGAATTCGTGAAGCAGATCTTAAGGAAATTGATCGACTTAGAGAGGGGAAAGGCCTCTGCGTTTAAGTTTGTTCTTTTGCAAGCGGAGATGTTTGCTGCGATGCACAGAGTTAACGGCATAACGTGTGATATGTCAAGGAATATGCTGAGGGACAAAAGCTTTATTGGCGCCATTAAGAACGATCAGTACGATTTGGTCCTTACTGACCCAGCATGGGGTGCAGGTATATTGTTGGGGAATTTCCTGAAGCTACCGTTAGTCTACAATGTGAGGTGGGTACCGAATGGAGAGGGACATCTGACCATTGCTCCCTCTCCATTATCGTACATTCCAATGATGGGCTCAGGACTCTCAGATAAAATGACATTCACCCAAAGGGTAAAGAACATGTTGTTCTATTTGCTACTGGAGGTTCAGAACAGCTTCTATATAGAACCGTTGTACCAAGCTGTTTGTGATGAGTTCTTTGAACCAGGCGTGAAGTTCAGGGAGTTATTACAAGCAGCTGACCTGTGGCTCATGAGAGTTGACTTTGTGTTCGAGTTCCCTCGCCCCACTATGCCCAATGTTGTATATATGGGAGGGTTCCAATGTAAACCTGCTAAAGCTCTTCCCCAAGACCTGGAGGAGTTTGTCCAGAGTTCTGGGGAACATGGGGTCATCCTTATGTCTCTGGGGACTTTTGTAAGTGAGCTTCCTGGAGACATAACAAATGAGATAGCTGCAGCTTTCGCCAGCCTGCCTCAGAAAGTCATCTGGAGATACAAAGGCGACAGGCCAGCTACTCTGGGCAACAACACTTTACTAGTTGACTGGATGCCACAGAATGATCTGCTAGGACATCCCAAGATTAAGTTGTTTGTAGCTCATGGAGGAACAAATGGAGTTCAAGAGGCGTTGTACCATGGAGTCCCGGTAGTGGGTCTACCATTGTTTTTTGACCAATATGACAACCTCCTGCGTCTGAAAGAGAGAGGAGCTGCTAAGATTTTATCTGTGGCCACAGCAGACAAAGACAACAACTTCCTTGAGGCCATACAGGAGGTTCTTCATGAGCCGACCTACAAGCTGAACATGCAGAGGCTCTCCAGGCTACACAGGGACCAGCCAATGAAGCCCCTGGACAACGCCATCTTCTGGATAGAGTTTGTCATGAGACACAAAGGCGCTGCTCATCTGAGAACCGGGTCCTATAGAATGCCTTGGTACGCCTACAAGTCTGTTGATGTTACCCTGGCTTTGCTAGCTCTTACTTTACTAATGATTTTACTCCCATTTGCAATTTTCAGATATTTATGTCTGAGAAAATGCTTGAAAAGAAAAATGAAAACAGAATGACAGGATGCAATACCCTGCACTTTCTGTCAAAGATATTATTATGCATACGAGTTTTACCTGAGGAAGGTATATATTGATGAAAACAAAATGATATTCAATAATGCTGGTTGTGTGTTTTGCACAAATGTTGATGTACACAGTAAACCTGGTGTATTTAAAGCAGACATCTTTTTTTTTTAACCAAATCAATATGGGGTATATTCACATTCTGTAGATGCTATTCGGAACATTATTAACCCATTGTAAATCAGAATATAGATCTGTTTTACTCAAGTATTTACCAACACCTTTCACAGCCACAAAATATACCCAATACAATTAAAAACTCATATTTACCTGTTGTCTAGTGTTGGTCCTTGTATCAAGAGCTCAGTCAATCAATGTCTCCATTTTTATTTCTTGTTTTGGTGGTGGGGCTACCCATTTGTTTATGTTTAGATCACTGATTGGGCCTTTAATCATTGGCTGGTGAGTCGATCGACAAACCTGGTTCAATACTGATTGTGAATCTTTAATTAAATCCCCGAACGACAGGAACAGGACAGGGACGACATATGGTTTTACCCCGACTGCCGCCGCAGACTTTTTGCGTTACTGTGATAACTTGAATAGCTTTCATTTTAATCTTTTCAAATTTGCAGTGCACTTTCATGACCCCTAGAGGAAGAAGCCTATTGATTTTGGTGACCCCATGACCTTTCCTCTAACCAGGTCAAACTTTCAATTTTAAATTTAGTTTATCTCCTGATCCGTTAATCATACAGTCATGAAACTGGTATCCAGAGATGCGTCTACTCATGTACAACAACGTTGCCATAAGGACCTATGAAGTCCGCCATATTGGAATTTCCACCATCTTGAATTATTGGAAAAACACATTCCCCTAGCCTGTTCACCTGATTCTCACCAAACTTGCTGTGTGGAAACTGGGGACAAACATCTTCAAATGTGTAATTTAGATAATTGATAGGCCAAACCATGAGTGCCAGATCCAATCAAATTTCGGAAAAACGCATGGTAGACAGGAAATGATTCGTTACTTGTGAATGCACTGTCCATTTTCCAAACTTGACAAATGTGTTTGCCATACAATAGCAAGAAGGCCTGTGAAGTTCTTAGTCATCTTGCCCCAGGGATGGCTTTTTTCTCATAAAATTAAAAACATGAACTACTCCTCAATGGCTCGGATTAAGGGCACGGTCAAAAGGTGGATTGAGAATTCGGGCCAGTCGGGGAAATACCGGCAGCACATGTCTAGTTAACTAGTTGGCTTTCCTGCCTATAGAGCCAGATGCATACAATGAATCCTTGGCTTACAAGGCTCAAGTAATTCACAATGATAAAACTGTGCAGTGGTAAGCAGCATTTTCTTTCCAGTGTTGGGTTAGTGTGGCACAACATACATTACTATATGTTCAGATATAAAAGAGAAATATTTTCTCACTTTACTTGTGTCAGTTTGACCATTTGACTTGAACAATAACTAGCAAAAGTAGTGAAATCCATTTGTATAAAGACTTTAATAAAAAAATGTTCATAATCACTGTCTCGTGAAGTGAAAAGAAATCTGTTGCCTTGACAGTCCAGCATTACTATTTTTTTTAATTTCATGACTTCTTGATGAATCTTTCATGACGTCTTGATGAATTCGTTTCTGGATACAGCCTACAGCATCGTGCCCATCTCCTCCACAGATGCGTCGCTCATCTCGTCTGACCATGCCTCCTGCTCTGGGCTTTCCTCCTCCTTCACCACCTCCTCGACTCCCCTCTTCACGCCCCTCTGTTTGGACAGGGCCACCGCATAGCGAATGGTGTACATGTTCCAGTCACACCTACACAGGGACCACAAACAGAAAAAAATTACTTCATCAAGGAGTGTAATGCTCTATGGAAAATTGGTACCCTGTGGCTGAGAGTGGTAACTGCACCTTGTTTTAACATTGCTGATAAAGAGAAAACAGCAACAAACATTTCTTCAAGCAAACTAACTTTGGGCACTGATTTTTGTTCGTGTTGTTCACATTTGAATCTCTTGAAATGAGATTGTCGACTTTTACAGATTTCGCGAGAAGATGCTTGTATGGATAACTTCACAGTTTGAAATGCATCGCCGTTGGGAGGGTTTTCTCTTGTTCAGCCCAACTCAGCCCACTTCCGTGATTTAGCTTGCTTAAGAAGCTATCACTAAACTGGTCCAAATCAGAAGTGCAATTGTTACTTTTGTTGCAGTTTTTCCTGTGGTTCGGTTACGTTTGCCATTGCGGATTGATAAACTGTAATTTAGAAACAAAACCAGGTGATGGTGCAGGAAAAGCCATTTATTGGACACAATTTTGAATTCTACCAAACATACTGTATGTGAACAAACACAATCCTCTCATTTCCACTTTGACTTGCACAAACACAAAAATCTACTATTTAGGTTGCCCAATGTTAGTGATTGATTACGCATGCAATTTGTGTTTTTTTGTGTGTTGTTTTTAATATAGAGTATGATGACATTATTTGGCTGTTTTTATACACAATAAAAGCAAAAAGTGGTGTCTCTTCGTGAGTCTCCACTCAAATGCAAGTGGCCTAAGCTTAGGGTGCTGGTGCGTGTGGATGTGTCCAACTTATTTCTGGTCATTTGAGAGGTGCAAGCACATCCGTGGTGCAGGACTGGAGTAGGAGGAATGTATTATTAGCGGGTGGAGTTGGGGCTGGCTTCAATTATGGCCAATCAAATCAGCTCCTCTCATTCCCTTTAAGAACAATATGCGCCTGGCTAGTCAGAACAACTTCAACCAAGGCCAAATAGATTCGATGGCAATATGTGCATGTATCAACATATAACACCTTACCAGCACAATCTTGTTGGAACTAAGAGATCTCACAAAATGTAACATGCCTCCTGTCACTCCTCTGCACACAAATTATATATATAACAACAAAACAAAAAAACAAAAATATAGGCCTACTACTCTTAGTTAGATTTCCATTGGAATGCGTGGACGACTATTTCTTCTGTCACTCTCCTAACATGTCCTTTTATCTTTTAAGTGTCATGGAATCCATCACCACGGTGTTTTCCGTGCGTAATGTATATGTATTGACTGGTTCCGATGACGCATGAATTCAATAACTGCAAGTGTTAAAGCTTAAATGGCTTGTTGCGATTAAGCTTCATTAAATAAGCGATTTCTTGGCTATTTCCCCGTCTTTGGTCAGATTGTGTTCTCATTTCAAAACGAAGCGGACCAGGAGTTCAGTCTGAAGCGGACCGTGACCACCTCATACAGGTGGATGAGGGTGCGGATGAGGGTGCGGTTCTTTGCTGCTGTTGCTCTCACCTCCCCAAATGAACCGAACCACAAGAAGGGGAACAGAATCTCCAAGGTGAACAGGTTCCATTCAACAGCACTAGGGAATGGCCAGGGGTGAAAGCACCCTGAGAGTATGTATGTATGTATGTGTGTGTGTGTGTGTGTGTGTGTGTGTGTGTGTGTGTGTGAATGATCTCTCTCTCCACAACACCGAGTTTCAGGAATCCACGTAATCATAGGAGCCATGGAAGGTAATCGTGGGCCAGGAGTGATGAGACTTACAGTTTGGACAGATCTTCAGAGTGTCTCTGGATGCTCTTCTGCAGTGCTTGGATGGTGGGGAGGATGGCTCCAGATCTGCACACCGCAACGTAATAATCAATATACGGTAGGGGTGAAACAAAACTGTGATAGTGAATTCTAACAATGTTGGATACAACGTACACATTTGCTACGGCAGCATCTTTGCATGCTCAACTCAATGAGCCATCATCAGGACCGGTGATACACCAGAGACATAATCACTGGGCAAAGCTACACAGACACATTCAATGACTCAATTAAAAATAATTTGAACAGGACTAATGGTTATTGAATTCTGTCTCCTACGAGGCCAAAGCTTTTCCCCCCACCTGTTCTTGAGCTTCTGTCCGTTCAGCGTGAGCAAACTCTGCGCCCAGCTCAGGTAGAACTGCAGGTGGCCTGACTTCTCCAGGGAGGCAGCCACGAAGCTCAGGAGCTTCTCCATGTACACGTCAGGTAGGGAACCACACACCACCGGGACTAAAGCACAAACACACATTACTCAAAGAGTGTCCATCGTGATACTTTCATCCACGATGTGATGCCCAGTATCGTGATATTTTTCACAGTACGTTTTTCCAGCTTTAATGAAATGTTATGAAATACATTCTATAGTACACTGTCAACCTTGGAGCAGATAAAGATACTTTTGCCGTCCGTTTACTTTGTTTATTTTCTACATTTGTTTACTTAAAAGGTAGAATCTGTAATGTCATCAAACAGCAACCTCTAGGCAAATGAGCCCCTCTTGGTATTGCACTTTGTTTACATTTTTTGTTTTTGTCGGATGTGTGGGTTGGATTTCATTGGGTTTAGGGGAGGGATTGCTACTGCTGGCCATGTCTCAGGCTCTGCCAAGAGAGGTCTGGAGAAATTCACAGTATAATAAGTTACTAAACTCTAACCAACACGTCAGACCAAAACAGAAAAAGTAAACAAAGCGCAATACCACGCGGGGCTCTTTTGACTAGAGGTTGCTGTTTGACGGCATTACAGATTTTACCCTTAAAGAATCCTGCAAGAATTTGTATTTCCTATTGATGAATAAAAATTCTCATATCTCCATTCAGATTGCCTGAAAAACAAAAGAAAGTAATCTTTTTTGGTGTTTTCTATATACCATGAATTTATTTCTCAAATTTAGACATTATAAAATCCCAATATATTGCAGAGTTTCTAGTATCACAATACATTGTATAATATATTGAATCGAATCCCCTGTATCGTGATATGCATCATACTGCCAGATTCTTGCCTATTCGTTACTATATTCATTCAAGTATTTTCACCAAATAAGGTGATTAATCAATCATATCAATCAAAGTAAATGTAAATGAATGACTACTCATTAAAAATTATAATTCACAGAGGCAGGGTTTGCTAGATAAATCTCAACAATATTGCCTGCAAATCAACATTGTGTGTGATGAAACACCGTTCAGTAGCTAATGTTCTCTCGAACGTCTGGTAGCTTTATTAGCGCTAATGCTAGGGGCCCTTGGCAAAAAATCATTTGGGGGCCCTTCTGTTTGACCTTATATCAGATTTCCACACCAGAGGGGATCAGCCATTTTGACATTCGATTGAAATTATGTTTGACATGATGAATGCTGTTTCCGGGGGCCCTCTGATTGGCTGACTGTCTGTCCTGCAACCAATAAATAACTAAGAGGGTTCTAATTCAGAGTTCTTTTA
>OMKL01013805.1:2362-20398 GCA_900302295.1 Parasudis fraserbrunneri
AAACAAATGTAAACCAATGCTTACTGCCCGACATATTAAATAAACTCACTCATTCAATCTCTCATAGATATTTCTACCCTACTCTTTCCTTACAAACAGGCATATTGTGCTAATGTGGCTCTTCTATGAAAAAAAGAAGACACTTTGTCACTATTTACCGTAAGCAACTTCACCAATGATTAAAGGTTATAAGATAGCAGGGATGGGCACGAGTAATAAAATACAAATTTTATTACCACCTTGACAAGGGAAACACTAACTGAAATTCATATTGCTTTACTTTTGTCATGGACTAAAAAGGGAAAACAAACATTTCAAGGTTAGAAAGATTTTTCAACAGAATCTTGCAGTTACAACTGACTTAATCTGGTCACAATAGACCTGGGGAGTGAGGTTCCACCTGTGATTTTCCCCCATTGTAGCCACCCATTGAAGATCAAAACTACAAGTATTACAGCCAAACTGTATTGTGCAGATTCATAATCTTTGACGGAGGTAAAGATTATCTAATTCTTATACTGTTACAACCAACATTGTAACAAATGTTTTAACGTAATCTTTGAGGTCCTCAAAAGTCTCTTGCACACCTGAATAAAGTCTTTTGGACAGGAGCGTAGGTGGGCCAAATTGTTTTTGACACTATTACATTACTTGAAATGTTCGCTATAGCCAAAACTAGCTTAGCATTGCAGCTCAGGTCACCCGACGTCACCAGCTCCAGTGCGTTCTCTTAGTGGGGGCGTAACGGAACATCTGGTCATTTAGTGTTAGCAATGTGGCTCTTAAAATTAGGCGAGTTAGCAAAACATCACAAAACGTCTCACCCCAAATGCAGTGCAAAGGACAAAATGACTGGTAAACCATTAATTTAAAGAAAAGGAACCTTTTTGTCTATTACCCAAAATGCAGGCGCAGTGCGTGTACCTTAGTATCCCAGTTATAGTGATAGCCCAGGGTGACCCAGCGCAGCTTCTCCAGCAGTGTCTTGGGTTCCCTCTTATTTGAACCTTTCCTCCTTCAGAGAAACAGAGAGGGTGAACACAACATCCTGTGGTTCAGTTCACTGAGATGCAAATGTCCATAGACAATCTTTCCTTAAAGGCCCAATCCGTGATGTTTTTGACCTTATCAATATATTCACATACAGTCTGGAGGAGTTTGATCTGTGGATGGAAAATATGCCATTTGGAACTTTCTTAACCCATTGTAAATCAGAATATATTGTAGATCTGTTTAACAACCGTTTTACAGCCCCAAAGTGCAGCAAATACAATTAAAAACTCATATTTACCTGTTGTCTAGTATTAAGTCTTTGTCTCAAGAGCTCAGTCAATCAACTAGGGAATGGCTCCATTCTTATTTCTGGTGATGGGGCTACCCATTTGTTTAAGTTTGGATCACTGATTGGGCCTTTCAAGTAACATGTGACAAAGTATTCGTCTGAATAATGTCAAAGGAATTCCACCTGAATTTACTTTACAGGTTGTAATTCTGCAAAATCTGAGATTTTCCTATGGCTGGACAACAGTGTTATGGACATTTACATTCATGTGGCTATATTTAACATCTATATGTTTTTTTCTTATTATTTTTGAATGAATAATTCATGATGTTTAATATATGGAACCTAAAAAACTTTAAACCATCTCAGGCAATGCCATCTCATGCCTTGCATTGCATTTTCCTCTCCATTTCTACTTTGAGAGCTCATAACTCAAACAGAAAATTCTTTGGAAAAAATTTTGGCAAATTACTACCTTTAAAGCGATAAAATGTGTAACTGTGGCGCCTGCTGGCCATGAGCAGTACTGTCTCTGTGTTTTCAATACAGTTCCCATGAACGCCTTTACTCTGTGGCATCTGTGTGTTTTCTTATTTTGCATGCAGACTTTCTGCAGTGTTATTTCTTGGTTTCTTGGTGGTCGAGGTGACGGTGTATCTGTTTTCCACTGTTGCAGAAAATACCCCACGTTCTGTGTTTGAAACAATCACGTCTCGTTCGTTCTACATATATACGTCTGGTATCACGAGAAGGCTGACCAAGCTGGTCACCATTTGAGAATATAGTATTGAAGCGACAGTGGTCGCAACTTGTTCTGTTCGCGCTCTCGTCCAAAACTTAATTAATTAATAGAGAAATTACACATTGTCGCTTTAAATTCCTTTAGGTGAAATGGTGAGATTAAAAAAAAACAAAAAAACAGCCTGACCAGGGTCAAGATTTTTCAGAAGGGAGGGAGATCAGAGGGGCCAGATGTCACCTGAGCGTGTCTGCGCTCTTGCCCCAAATGTCCTCCGTCTCGGTGGGGGACATGTGCATGTCCAGGTTACACACGTTGGGCTTCTGAGGGTAGGTCTTCAGACACTGTCTGACCCAGTAGGGCTGGGAGCACGGCAGGAAGGGGTTTGAGATGAAGATCAAACCTGCAGAACAGAGTTAGTGGGATCCAAAGTCAAAAATTCTTATATTTTCTCATATTGAAAGTATATTTTTAGAATACTAAGTGTGTTAAAAGTATATTTCTACCCATACGTACTTTTCTGAGAGTATACTTGCAATGTATTTTTGGTACTTCTTATGTGCTTTCATGTACCGATTCGAGGTACATGTTTAGTATGTAGTCATTAATATGCTTGAAGTGTGAATAACTTTTTTCCACTTTGGCAAGAATGATAAAGACAAACCATTCTAGACATTTTGGTCATGGCAGGTGGAACATTTATGTTCGGAGCTGTTGTCACGTCACTATGGAAACAATGAAGCAAACAAATCTGCTAGAATTTGCAACTGGTTCGATTGGTAAGGCTGCATGTGTGATAAACTAGTCGACTGTAATATCGACTGAGTTTCCCGCGTCGCTCGCCTTGACTGAATGAATGGACTTCCGGTGACCGGTTGACCAAGTTGCTGTCTGTCTGACTCTGCACACAGCGTTCATACGGGGGCGCTTTTAGTCCTGATAAAATGTGTTTAACGTTACCTGGATAGCCCAGCAGGCCAAAGGCTCTCCAGTCACTGACGGGCCTTAGTCCCACCCTCCTGGCCTCCCCATCACTCACTGCGGCAACGTCCAGTTTAGTGGAGACTATCTGTCGGTAATACCCCCCACCCCCCCAACACACACACACACACACACACACACACACACACACACACACACGAGAGAGAGATGTTGAAATGTTTCATGTTAAGTATGATTGTTTTATTCCTTTCCGACATTCAGAAATTACCCCTTATTTACAGTCATATTAAATCACAAATTGTACGAATAAAGATTAGCCTAACTAAACAACTTAGCGATGTAGTGCAGACCTAAAGTCTCAAATCATTTTGTGTAAAATGGCATGCATAAGTCTCATTTGCGAACAAGATTTCATGTCAGTGCATCACTTCACATAAGCGTGTGGAGGATGTTGGAAATGGTGGACGACCTGGTGGCTAAGAAAAAATACAACATTTTTGGTGGGTTTTGAGCCCAACGAAAAGGGGGAACCATAGGGCCCTTGTGCAGGGGGCAAAGTGTCTGTGAAAGACAGCGACGTTACACGCAGCGAGTGTAGAACACCTGCGCATCATTCTTGTATCATGTTTCTCAATGCGTTTTGGCCTGGACTCTCGGCCTGTCATCCAAACATTTGACCGGCTTTTGCTAAGAGGTGAGAATTATCAGAGAGCTCTCCATCACTATATGATCGTGATACTTGAGCTGGGGCTGGGAGGTATATCAAATATGAGGGTATACAAACATGGATCCGTGCAATGGTATGGTTTTTTACAATAGTATTGTCAACAATATAAATACATATTGTAAAAAAACAAAAACATACATACTATATATTTTAACACTGCAGCAGTATTCAAAAAGTAAAAGAAAACAGACCATTTTGATTGAATTAGCACCATGACTATTGTACTACAAGATAAAGACCGGAAAAAGATGTCATATTACATTGTAAATTATACTGGAAAACGAAATACCATCAAATAGTGTTATAACGTCAACAATAAGGAAAATATTGTGATATGATATTTTGGCCGTATCGGCCAGCCCTAACTTGGGTTATGATACCATTATATTCAGATTCCTAAGTAATCTACAATTTTGTTTTGATTCTGCGATTTATAGGGTTTCCCATACATATGATGTCGATTTGTTTGTAGTGAGCGGGCGGCCCACCAGAATATCCAAGAGGCCCACCGCAAATAGATCCCAAACTGATACAATAACACACTAACAGTGTTTACAGTCATAAATGCACACACTCCCCTACACTGCTCAACTGTGTATCTTACCCACCACAAACTGTGACCACCACAAATAACCTCACAACCTGTCTGGAAGTCTGCACTTGTCTCCAGACCAGTGATTCTCAATGTTGGGTCCTTGAGGGAGTTCCAAGGGGTCCCCAAACATGGGTAAGTTTAATTTCCCTATTTCAGTCACTAGACGCTATCCCACTGAGAGAATATATGAGTGACTTGACTGTTCTGATCATAACATAGCCAAGTTAACCAACATTATTTGACAGAATATTCTTATTTGAGCCTCCATTAACAACATGAACGTATCGATACAATATAGCAGGGCGCTGGGGGAAACGGGGGGATCATGATTTTACACTGAATATTGTTAACGTGATGGTGAGGGAGGGGAGTTGACGGAGGGGCAGAGGTGAGTCTCTACGTGACTGTCTCTAGGCCTGTACGTAACAGCCTGCTAAACAGATTTGTTTGACAGTGGAAGTACGTCGTCCAACTGATATTACAACTGTCTGTCCCCACTCTTTATATTTCGCCTGTTTTAGTCAAATATTATCTCACCTTGTCACCCCGAAGACCTTTTGAGAAGTCAATGACATCGCTAAAATCAGGGGGAGGATTTCTTCGCTTATAAAACTTGAATAACTTCCTGAATGCATCTTCTCCATGCTCCACTATGGAGGCCGCCATCTTGGCCATGACTCATATGACCTTTCAACTTAAAACCATGATAAAAAAAAACCGTTTCTTTAAAGAACATTTTTATTTAATACGATTTCAAAATATTATTAATAATGAACAATATTGTTTTAAATGACAAACAAATGACGTTCAAAGCACAGACTGTCGATATATTATTTTTTTCTTTCTTTCTTCATTCGTCTACTTTGTGTCACGTGACAGGGGTCAGAGGTTGCTGGCTCACCAAGGACTAAACATGGCGGCGGCGGCGTCGTCTAGGAAGGTTTTTGAGTTGTTTGTATCTAAAATACCATGGACTATTGCAAGCAGTACGTTACTTTTTATACATATATATCTCTAGCAACATGTCGATTAGACATCAGTCGATTGTAGGATTATAACGTTAGCTTCTGAATTACATTTTGTTCACAGTGCTTTGACATTAGCCATCTAGCTACTTGTAAATGGACTGAATTTATATAGCGCTTTTATCCAAAGCGCTTTACAACTTATGCCTCACACTCACACATTCACACACCGACAGCGGCGGCAACCATCCAAGGTGCCAACCTGCTCGCCAGGAGCAGTTAGGGGTTAAGTGTCTTGCTCAAGGACACTTCGACACGCTGCGAGGAGGAGCCGGGGTAACTCCTTGCCCGACATCTATTGTGTACCTCTTGTAATATTAATGTCTTTGCAAGCCTGGGTGACAAGAGGTACACAATCTCTGTCGGGGGCAAGGAGTTAAAAAGCTATCGGGCTTTGCTTCCTGTCTGTAAGACTAAATTGAAAGCTAAACTCCTGTAGTGTGTATGAACAAGTTTGTGCCTAAGAGTATTTCATGAACGATGCCCAATGTGTATAACTTGTGAAGACGATACATTTTCTGCTCATCATTCACATGACCTGTCTTTTTTTTTTCTTTTTACTTCCAGAAGAGATGAGGGAGTACTTTGGACAATTTGGCCAAGTGAAGAAATGTCTGCTGCCTTTTGTAAGTTGTTACAGTATACAGTTCTAGAAGGATTAAAAGAGCATCTTTATTTTTCCTGTGTGTATATGAGAGAGGGACCTTGATGATAAATGTGAATATCTGCTCTATTAGGACAAGGAGACAGGCTTTCACCGAGGGTTCTGCTGGGTATCCTACGTGACAGAGGAAGGCCTGAGCAATGCACTTCAGAAGGACCCACACATACTGGAAGGAGCCAAGGTAAACCTCTCACAAAGTTATATTTATACGTTTCCATCGCAGACATGGTTGGCAATAAAACAACAACAGACAATTGTAATTAAGTAACAGCTGAGTATCATTAAATGACCGCCGTGGGCCAATGGGATGTGCCATTGCGCCATACTGGTTGACATGACACTCATGAGAATACTATGTCAGATTATGACAAGACTATGTTATAATTAGCCAGTAGCCTGACACGTCAGACCCATGGAATGTATGCAAGCTAGCTCTCTATTGGGTCTGAATGTGGCGCATTGAGAAATAAAGAAATGGATTGCCGGCGACCAAGTCAATGAAGTCAATTTGACTTACCATGGTGATGTGTTGGTGTGTTGTCTCTCATGCCAGGGGGAATTCCTGGCGCTGTGATTACGTTACAAGTCCAATAAAAAGAGGATTTTGTGCCCCCCTCTTTACTAACAGCAGCAACAAGGTATAGCTCACACATGTAGGCTATTCTAAACTTTAATGTAAAATGCCTGTCTGATGGCACACTGACAGCCCGTTGCCTTGGTAACACACAGATAAATGGAGGAATTGTCCTTTCCTTGTACGTTAATGTTATCACAGCGCCATTAATTCCCACCGTCTTAATGACGAGACACCAACCCATCACCATGGTTAGTCAAATTGACTTCATTGACGACCATTTTCGCTGGCAAGCTATTTGTTTATTTCTCAATGGGCCGCTTTCAGACTCTGGAGCTAGCTTGCATACGTTCCATGGGTCTGACATGTCAGGCTAAGTAGCCAGTTGACTGCTTCTGTTATGGCTGTTATGGCTATGCAGTGCACCATATACACAATATATTCCATTGAGAAAGCTTTAGGTCGAGAGATTGGAATTTACTTACACAGTGTGTACAGATTCTTAAAAAATATTTCAATCACTTTTTTCTGGGTCCCCTATTAAAGGCTTAGTGGGGAGAATTTTCCTAAAAAAAACTATGTAAAGACTCAAACAAAAATAATTCCTCTCAATCATCACTTATGACCCACTAGAAGTGTGTGGCAATGTCTGTATCTGCAGAGACCCTTCCCTTTGCCTGTATTGTCTTGTTTTGCTTTCTTCGGGACACTTCTGGGCGTCAACCTTTGGGCAGTTGGTGTGTAGCCCCCCAGCCAATAACAGCGTGCAGGGTGTCGTAAGCACGCTCCCTACTTCCCATTTCCCCACGTGGAATGCACCTGATTGGATAAATGCGCCGCTAGTTGGGTTCTTTGCTCCAGTTTTCAAAAAGAAAATGGCGGCTTGCTCTCTTGTCAACTTCCTCTTTTTCTACCTAAAGTTGAACATAAAATATGTTTTTGACAACATGGATCTTGAGTAATATTTGATCTGCAATGCCTAGTTTGACAGTTTGCTCTGAACTTAGTTCGACGGTACAGTGGGGTACATCTGTTATCTAATGTCCACGTTATTTTGGTCCAAGATGCTGGTGCTCTAGTGACATCTAGTGGCTGAATTCTAGTCATTGTGCCTTTAAGTGAGGCAGGAGGCTACCGCTACCTGTCAATACTACACAGGTGCATTGATTATTCCTGGCACGTGACAGTGCTTCTGCTTTTCAAAAGAGAAGTCCCCAGCACTTGTGTCTAGCATCAGCTTGGCTCTATAACGGTGTTAGTGTTGTACGGTATACTGCAATGTAGGTACTCTTTCTATACTTGTTTGTTAAAAACGGTTCGTTATTAGAATTTTCCAACATTCGGTACTTCAGAAATAATACCTCCGCGCCCCGCACTCGTTAACAGAAGGGGCTACCGAAGTCTACTGTGGGACTACTTTGCCTACGGAGCCGACGCTGATGGCGAACCGGCTGATATAACGAAGCCTGTATGCAAAAGGTGCTATAAAACAGTGTCGGACGGGGGAAACAGTTCAAACCTTACCAAGCACCTCAGAGACAGACACCAAGACCTCCCCAAGGAGTACAAAACACGACAGGTTAGCGAATAAGCTTGGATGGCGATGAGCTGCTAAATAAGATAAGTAGTGTAATGTAGCATGACAAGCATATTAGAAAATGTGAGTTCCAAAACGACAAATGTATTTAGCTACAGTTATTTGAGGGGGCTCATTTTGTTGCTTTTGAAAACAGTTAAATGGCTAAATAGCATAGCGCTATTAGCTACAACAAAGTGTTGTGTTGTAGTGGTAGCTAGTGTTGTAACATGACAACACTAATCAGTGTATTTTGAAAAGCAGTGGCACTTTCATTTGATAGGTTTGCTCAATTGTATACATCGTACACATTATTTGTAACATTTTTATGGCTGTAATAAAATATTGTAAAATGTTTTCTAGTATGTATGAATCTATATATTATTTATATTGCTGTAATTCTAAAGCTTGCGCTGGAAGACCAGCCTGACTAGAAACTATACCAGTGGAAAATGTCCCCCTCAACCACAGTCTGTTCACTAAAATGACTCTCAGCAATTAACTACTGAGTCCCCACAAAATAATATAAAATGATTTAGCCATCAAATTCACCAATTCTACATATGACTGTCCAGGGATTTTTCTTCAAGCTATGAACATTATCCTTCCATACAAATGTCATAGCATAATAATAATAATACTACTAATAATAATAATGATAATGATAATGATGATGATAATCTCTCAGAACTTCAGAACATCTCAGGTGCAAGGCCTCTCTGTTTGGGGCAATTGAAGATAACATTTTAAATAACGGTGTGTAATTTTTCTATGAAGTAATTAAGTTCTGGAGTGTGTACAGATCAAATTGAGACCACCGGCGCTTCAACACACCACTCACTTTCACTGCCATAGCCTCAAGTGGTATGGTGCGACCAGCTTGGTCAGCCTTCTCGCAATACCAGAGGTATATATCCAGAGTGAACGAGACGTGATAGTTTCTTCAGCACAGAGCGCAGGGTATTTTCTGTAACAATGGAAAACAAATACACAGCCACCTGGACCACAGAGAAAGTCGCTCTGCAGAAAGTCTGCACGCAAAAAAAAAAGAGCATGCAGAAGCGACAGAGCAAAGAAGCTCATGGGAAAAGTATTGGAAACACAGACGGCACCGCTGCGGGCCAGTAAGTGCCACAATTACACATCATCGCTTTAATATATTCTCTCCTTTTTTTTTCTTCTTCTTCTATTCTCTTTCCAGCTCCAGGTTCAGAGGAACCGGCGAGTATTTGTAGCTCAGAGGCCAAACAGGGAAGCAGAAGATGACTTAAGTTGAGTGAGAGTTATGTGTGTCAGTGTCACTTATTGTTTCTTGTGGGTTAGGGTCATTCTTCCAATGTAACAGTCTTTTTTTTTTTACTCTGGTATGGTGATGACAATTATGCCCATATACTATTTATT
The DNA here is from genome assembly GCA_900302295.1 of Parasudis fraserbrunneri. NCBI lineage: Eukaryota > Metazoa > Chordata > Actinopteri > Aulopiformes > Chlorophthalmidae > Parasudis > Parasudis fraserbrunneri. The sequence continues at coordinate 11,888 of OMKL01013805.1, forward strand.
GGTGTTCTGTCAAAGAGAAATGACTGCTACATCGACTGTATTTTAGCCAGTAGATTCCACAACAGAAATGGCTAATCGAATGTCATGTCAGCACTGTCCATGGAGTGCAGAGTGAATGAAGGAATATGGAACGGAATGTTAATCAACAGCTCTGTACCAACTTCCAACATGCCACAATAAAAATGTGAATTGAATTTGAATGAGTCATATCTGTTGTGCATGGTACATAAATGGTAAACTGGCATTACTGCACGCATAGCGGCAAGTGTAACTGAGGTTAGATTTGATGTGTATGGCGGCCAGATTTGAGGTGAAATTATCCAAAGGCTCATTCATGCTCTCAATTATAACAACCATGTTAATCAGTAATATAAGCATTTGCCGGGAAGGGAGAGAGACATACACACATCACTGTGGTTATTTTATGTATCTTTCCAACAATTTTTTGTTTATTTTCCAGCACCTTTCTTCCCTTGTATTGAACACAGTGTTTGTGGTGGGTGTAGAACGCACCACATTTTTGATGAAGTATTTCCTTCCCTGCCTGGCTACCCCACACCCAAGATTAAAAAACGTTTACAAACTGGGCAGTACATTAGGCAGGCAGTGTTCCTGGCACCAAAAAGCACAGCTAATTGATAAATTAAAGCTAATTTATTGCTTGTGTTCCCCTTGTGACATCACAATGAGCTGACTGAACAACTTGTTAATCTGAAGACTTCAAACCCTAGTCAAATGACAAGGAGTTCCTTTGTACTTTTTCCCCAGCACCTACATAACCTTTCAGACTGCCACGTCCATACAAATACTAGGCTAAACCCATTCTCCATAATATGTTCCCTTTAACCCTTTAATAGCATTTGTGAATCAATTAGTATCTTCCTTGACTGATTCCAATCACTTTATTATTGGAGTCTGTAGCCAAAAAGATATGTTGGGCAGGTTGGGGAGGCAGCGATGTTGAGGGGCTAAGTAATATCCACAAGGTTGCTAGTTTCATCCCCGGCATGGCTTGTACTCCACATTATTATCCTTTTTATTATTATGATTATTTTATTTTTTTAAACAATTGCTTTGGCTCACTTTGCACAAGAGCTTCAAAGTGCAAAAATCTCAACAAGCCAAACTGACCGGCGAAAATCTTAAGCAACTTCACCGACTCGAGGAAATAAGCTTCTGCAGTTCACCAGAGGTCTGCTCTCCGCCAGGCGACGTCATCCGATGGAGTTTCTTAGGGAGCCGACGCAGCCGAGCTCTCGACACACATTGGCAAGTTTTATGTCTGACTATCACATGCCCTCCTCACTACAGATGCTCCTTCAAGACACAAAATGTTGTGCTTGCGATGTGCAAAACTCAAAATGACATCTTCCAATTCTCAAAATATAATCGCCTCATATTAGAGTAGCAAAAAGTTCACATGCTTATGACTAACAACCTGACATTGGCAGTTTCTGACAACTTGGAGCAGGCATTCAAAACATGTCATGCTTTAGTATTTGGTGTCAAGGTAAATGCAGATGGAGCGGAGAGATTGATGCCATGAAATGGTCACTGACTATGTGCCATTTTTACTTTGGCAAAGATTCTTGTGTTTTGGACACATCTCTTTTTGGTCTTTGTGTCTTCTTTGCATCATTATGGACTCCATTGCCTTAAATAATATACAGTCTAAAAAGTCTATCCAATTCTGATACTTGATACATATTTGTAATGAGTAAATACAATTTATCCAAAGGGATTCTTACTGTAACTAATTCCAAATACAGTGTCTGTTGCAACACACAGCTATGGGGAAACAATTGCATACTCTGATAATTAGTTTGACAGCATGATTTGATGACCAACTGATTTGAAGCCTCCAAAGGTTTCCGTATCCTGGGGGATACAGACATTTGAGGAGCCATGGGGAAGGAGCAAAGAGGTTGGTTTTTCTCCCATCTCAGCATTAAACATCGGGCGGGGGGGTGTATGTGACATCATATCAACATTCTGGGATCAATTTGTTATCCTTATGGAAAGCCATCATGGTGGTGTGGAGGGAGAATGACACTGATGTACATGCTTATATGTATTTCTTATTTATTACCTTATGGAGTAATTAACTTTGTAGAGAATTTTTTTTTTCAGGGATGGTTTGACATGGACATGGATTGTATTCCGAAATAGTGAATTACATTCCCTCTGTTCTGAGGATCGGTCTCTAAATGTATGTATCCTCGAAGATACATCGCCCTAATAAAGTGATAAAGCTGTTGATGCTTTGAGGCTTGGTCTGGATAAATAATCACTAATATTATCAAATTCAATGTTATTTACTATTTATTTTACTGATAAATATGATGTATAAGATAACCTATGATATAAGAATGGAGACATTTTCCCCTCTATAGTTGATTGTCTTGAACTCTTGTATTTAGTAAATATCAATTGACACATTTTCTAACTGCCTTTATGTTCCCGCCCATTAAAGGGCTAATATACATTAATGATAACATTTCAACAATGAACAGAACAACAATGTGTTGATGCTATGATCAGCTTTTGCAGGATGTACTACTTCATTTGATACAGCTCTTTTAATATTGCACACATGCTTTATGGGATTTTGAACCTAAAATTAGGAGTACATAATGTTGTGTTAAGTGCTTTGCTCATTGAGATTCTTTTGTGAAAATTTAGCAGGAAAAAAAAAATCCTGTGCTCATCTCTGCCAAAGCACTCTTGAGCAAGGCATTGAATCCAAAACTGCTCCAGGACTTGCCAAGGATGACTGGCCCCTACAACACCTATCAACTTCGAAATTATATATACTGGCAGGTCAGTGGTCCACTTGTCAGATCGCCTAAACGTCAAACAGTGTGTCAACTAAAAGTGTGTGCTCTCAGTCAGCTGTGGGGCCAACACTGAGAATCCTCTCTCTGCTGATGCCGTGGAAAAGTTTCTCCTTTATACAGCGAGCGTCCACATTCAGCAACAGAACTAAAGCCTGTGCTTCACTTCTAGCTAAATAATACCCCATGGAGAGAGGGACCGAACCCGAACAAAGAACCGACGCTTCCCCACTCCCTCACAATACCCAAGGCAATTAGGATAAATACTGTAATGATTTTCCTATGTTCCCTTCCATTTCTCTGAAAGAAAAGAAAAGACGAGAGAGAGAGAAGACTCGACTCGACTCCTGCCTCCAGCACTCTAGAACAGTCACGCGCAGTTGCAGAATCAATAGGATAAAAGAATATGTGAAATGTAAAAAAATATAAAATATATATGAATATATTTATATATATATACACATAGAATAAAAAGGCAGAAATTTGAAGTGAAACAACTCAGCAAATTAGGCACATTGTCTGCAAGATGAAAAGACAGGCAGTACGTCTGACTTTGAAAGAAGGCAATTGTCTGAAGTAATCTGAGAAACCCAGAAGCTCTCAGTGCAAAATGTACAAGAGTCTTCTTGAGTAGGAAATTATCTCTGAGGCAGTAAGAGAGCCTGGCAAGAGAGAGAGACATACACACATCACTGTGGTAATTTTATGTATCTTTTCCAACAATTTTATTTGACTTCCTTGAATCTGTGGAACATGTTTTAAGTTAGATGAGTAAGAAACTCATCTAAATCTAATTTTAATCATTTATTTCCCAGCACCTCTTTCTTCCTTTGTATTGGACATGCTGTTTTTGGTGGGTGTCGCACACCAAATTTTTTATGTATTATTTCCTTCCTTGCCTGACTACCCCGGACTACTGGATCTTGTAAACAAGTCACAGTGGAACAGTAATATGATGCTTTCCCAGTATTTTACCTACTGCACAGAAATTAGGCATTTTCTTTTGAACGTGGTTACAAATGGTCACAGGTAGCCATGTTGGAAGAAAGCCAACTACACAAACATTCCCATGCAAGGCCTTTATTCTGAACAGCTTCTTTAGCCTTGTAAATCTGAAGACTTAAACCCTGGTCAACTGGCTAGGCGTATCTGTCATTTTCCCCAGCACCTAAATAACATTTCAGACTGCCAAATCCATTCAAAGACTTGACAAAACCCATTTTCCATGTGATCCCCTTTAATATGGAACATCAACAATCTAATAATAGCTTTATTCAAATGAATTATATATGTCAAATGTAATAAGAAATAATAATACATATTTTCAAATGTATTAAGTGTAAGGGTAATATACAATATGTATTAAATACCATAGATAGTCTAAACAAGTGCGTGCATAAGAGCAATCTTGAGAACTACCCGTGCTCAAGTTATCTCACAAAAATATGCACATAGTGTGACTGTAATCAAAAGTCACTGCAGCCTTGCCCAGGGGCAGGGACGGAACAATAACATCATATTAGGCATAAGAAGGATTTCTCTCAACAGGCTACACAAGATGACCAGAAGACTGACGTGCCAAGAGGCTGGGACTAGCCTTGCACACCGACCAAGGAGAAGGACAAGTTTAAACCACGGCCCTCCTCTTCTATAGTTTCCACCAATAATTACTCAGAACAAAATCATATTTAACCAATGTACGACCTGACAGAAATTGTTCTTTCCGGGCGCTGGTGGTTGCAGTTAACTGTTCACAGCCTGCGATTTCTAACCTGGCACCTGCTAAGAATCCATGTACATATACCTTCCAATTCTGTGACAAATAAACCTGTGTTCGTCAAACTCATATTCCGTGTTCCAGGGTCAAACAACCAACGCGCAACTCTAATATAAGTAATCTTGAGTTACATTGTCTGTAAGTTCCATTTGTTATATTTCTATGTTCAATTTCTACATTTTACGAACAGCTGACTGTATGTCATGTTCGTGTTTTTACGTCATCCTAGTCGGCTCGTTTGTAGTCTGAGCGTGCTTTTAGTGCAACCATCAAGAGATGATACCGATAGTAACACATAGACCGGTCTTCACCGATGCATTACATAAAGTTGAGATTGTAATATATATAAAAATGGTTTAAAACATTATTTTTTTGTGTACATTTTACAGTTTCAATTCAATGAAGTACTACAGTAACCACAGTGCTTTGCGCGCCGATCGTGTCGTAAACGTAAACAAGGGACACGAGTTGAGAGGTCGAAACGAAACCGGCAAGAGCGTGTGTGGAGTGTAACGCATTGTAAAGGTAAATTTAACGCTGACACTGATTGAATGTAATCGTTTTGTTTAAATTTTAGTGTGGAAGTTTATCCCGAAACTTTCTGTTTTAATCTCTACTGGTCGTTGGTGCTTGGCTCGTCCACACGTTTATTACAAAACCAAACGTAGCTCTTGCCATTGCATAACGAACAGGGCTGACAAGCAAGTAAGTCCAGAAACAGTAAATATGTCACCAAGTCATCTCATTGTTGCATGTCATACTCAAGTCGTAGGCCACTCCTCAGTGTTACTTAAAATGCAGTCTGTCGGGGATCCCTAAATGGAACGTGGGCCTGTCTCTGGTGGGCCGGGTAGCCGACTAGACTTTACTTACTTTAGGCTGGCTCCCAAGGTGAGGCAGATATTTTCCAATTGGGTCCTAGGTCGAGCGTTGCATGCATGTGAGGACCATAAACAAAGATTTTCAAGAAAGCCTCAGTGTTCCCCCACAGGTTCTCAGGTTATTGGTGGCAAGCTAGGATGGGCACTACATACAGTCCAGCAGTAGAAAGCACCCAAGACAAGACATTATGTTATTGTATCAGTTTGGGAAATGTATTTGTGGTGGGTCTATTTGATGTTATGGTGGGCTGCTACAAATAGCCTAAATCAATATGGGAAACACTGCTCCATGCCTAGCCTAATCCTATTCTCACTCTCTATTGGTTCACCTGCAGTACAAGATGTGAAAGCACCCTGGCGCAGTTTACCGCAAAACAACAGCTGACCAGCGAACTGTCAGGCTGTTCATGAAGTAGAATAATGTGTCTCTTTCCTGTAGTGCCTCCCATGGCTGGTCGGCTTCTGAAGGTTTCCTCCCTGGCTACTGCAGTGCTCGCCTCCTCTGGATTCTACCTCTACAACAAGCAGCTTGACCCCAATGACCTCAGCGTCATCCGCTTTGGACGCGCAGCAGCCACCGTGAGTTAGATCCTTCATGTGAAAGACCACAGTTGCTGTCTTTTTGTAGGAATTACACTCTCATCTTCTAACGTTGTGTGCGATGGCTAACTGGGGCACGACTGAGATCATAATGCATTATCTTTATTGACATGTTCAGACAGCTGTCCATTGTTGGATGTTTTTGCGAACTGGATGGTAGTCTCAGCACCAACCGCATTCAATTCCGTATTGTCGATGTCAACACTGTAATAGGCTATTATTGCGACATTATTGTTTTGTCTGAGAGGTGATGTGCCCAGTAGTTTGGTCTCATTTGACATGTGCACGATGGCTTGTTGAATGTTTTGCGTTCTCCTGCAGACTGCACTCATCAGCTATGACTACTTCACCTCCTTCAAGCACGTGGAGTACGGCACAGAGGAGTACACGGCGCTCAAATCCAAGGTAAGACGAGTTGCTCATCAGCACTACACCCACCATGCACCAGCAACCACGCTGTCATGCTACCGTCCTTTCGGTTGATGCGTGTTAGCTGATAGTGCTAGCTGTGTTGCCAGCGGGTGTTGCAGCGGTTATTGGTGTTGCAGCGATAGGTGAGACGGCGTCGCTTGTACGTGATTGGCGGTGTAGCCAAAAGCTGCAGCCATCCTCTCCCTCTCCAGCAAACAAGGTAAAGACGGGACACGCTTGTCCAACCTCAGCTGATGAGTCTCAAGTCATGCAGACTTAAAGGGGGACTTAGTATGTATGGTTTTCGTAACAATTATATACTGCTGTCTCTTGAATCTGTGGAACATGTTTGAACAGCTGAAAGAAAGACTTTACGCTCTTTTTCCCCAGCGCCTTGATAACATTTCAGACTGCCAAATACATGTGATCCCTTTAAATTTTCTTCTGAAAACCAAAGCCTTGTGAGCAAACCAGGACTAAAAATTACATTGTCAAATATCTAGCCCAGTTTGCATCCAGTAAAATGTATCAATGAGCAACATATGTTGGTTTTGGAGATCTAGTGCCAGCAATACTAAATATATAATTTGATTTATTTACTTATTTTGGTGTAGACTTATTTCGTTGTAGCCTAGTCATTTTCGGCTACATCTACTGACTGATTTATTAGATGCAAAGCACATCTATATAACCGGCGATGTCACTAACTCACTCATTCAGTGGCTTAGTAACTCACTCATCGGAATCAGAATCAGCTTTATTCTGCCAAGTATGACACATACAAGGAATGTCACTCTGGCTTAACGTCCCCGCATGTACTTACACAAAGAGAAGGCAAAAGAGCATATAACAAAAAAAAGAAGGAAAAACAGCAAAAAAGCAAAGAATATATACATTTACATTTTGTAAGCGATGTGCAGTTGACCATGAACCATTCCTGTGGCAGTAAACTAGACAGATGGTGCAAGAGATGATGAAGAGATAATTATAGGCTGGTAGCAAAAAAGAGTAAATAAAAATCACGTTTTATGTGTACTCTGTACAGTATGTGCAGCCTGTTCATATATACAGTAGTGAAATGTGTTCAGTGTTCAGGGGCTATGGTTAACCACTCTGCCCCTTGTGGCGGCTCACAGGAAATGCGCTTCGCATCTATGACACTGTGTGGCCTTGTTGGTTATTGCATGCATTATGCATTGAGCCTATTGCTGACAAGGCTTAGAGTTTTTTAATGGAGAGTTTTTACTTACACATATGTTTTATATCTATTTTTTTATTTGATCTTTTATGTGTGCTTGCACCATCTGAGGGTACTGTCTAGCAGAAGAAACATTTCACTGCAATTGTACTTGTGTATAATGTGTATGTGACAAATAAACACTTTGACTCAGGGGCGAATATCCCACAGGGGACATGGGACAGGACCCTTCCTTCCAGAAAGTTGTCCTCCTCAATATTATCATTGTAAACTTAACTACATAATTTTAAGCAATATAGTGAAAGCACTTGTGCTAATTATAGATGCAAAACAATACGTTTTTAAGTTTCGACTAGGGGTGTGCAAGGTTATCCGGTTAGCCGGTTAACCAGTCATTTAAAATGCATACAATATTTTCTTTAATACAAAAGCGGACTGAAGGGGAACTCGCATGGATCCTTTTGTGGAAGGCATGGCACACGCAATTACTCAGGTAGCCTACCCGACATTGCCTTGCACTGTATTTAGTGGTTCCCATTCTGGACAGGCATGTTTTTGCCCACATATAATCGATGGGAATAATATTCATCTACCGTTATGCTTTGCACCGGCTTGCACTCCTCATAAATCTGTCAAAACATGTAGATAGAATGTGACGAATGCAGTCATGTTTCATAAACAGGTCAGTTATCTCTGGCCATTCCTGTCTGTAGCAAAAAGAAATTTGGTTCAGTGGCATGGTTCTTGATTTCTTGTTGAATTCTCCACTGGATGAATTCTTGTGAGCCCATGACCTTTCCTCTAGTGCCA
>OMKL01013897.1:3158-14630 GCA_900302295.1 Parasudis fraserbrunneri
GAGTAGGCCCTCATCACCCGAATCAGTGTCATCGGTAAATGAATCCAGTCTTCTCGCACCCGACTCTCCCATACCCCAGTTTAGGCCCCTGTCTCCCCTACCACCCCCTTTTATCCCATGGGCAACTTATGACACTTTGGCCTTTGCCCCAGGGCAAGCGTTATTGAGCGCAGCAGGGGCAGCAGCCACCCTACTGGCATCAGATACAGAGGAGAGGCCATTGACTCCGATGGTTTCAAACAGGAGACCATTTGGACGGCCGATATCTCCAGGAAGTGACTATAGTGGCGGCGGGTCCGTTTCACCGCAGTCACTGACTTTTGACACTGAGGATCGGGCATCATCCCCCGAGTCTGTCATTCTAGAGACAGTGCCGTGGTTGTTCACATCAGAGTCTCCTCCTGAGTACAGGCCCCTATCACCCGAAATGTATTTAGATGAGACGAGGCCATCGTCGCCCGAATCCACCGCATCAGTAACGGAACATAGACAGCTGTCGCCCGACTCACCCGTTCCTGAATTCAGAGCAGGGTTACCGGAATCGGTTACGGCTGTCTTTGGATATAGATCCTCCTCTCCTGAATCGGTAGCGTCAGACATTGAATATGCTCCGGTGATGTGTGATTCCATAGCTTCTGAGCGTAGACCAGAATCACCAGAATCGCTGGCGTCGGATGCAGAAGAAAGACCAGCGACACCTGTGAAGTCGATATCTGGGTCTGACAATGACTGGGTTATTCTTTGTTGGTCTGACATTAAGGAAAGACCTCTTTCTGACACTGAGGAAAGGCCTCTTGCATCACATTCAATACATGAGTACAGACCCATATCGCCTCAAATGGCAATGTTAATGGCAGACAGAGCATCGTCTCCTGAATCGGCAACTTCAGTAAATGAGTTTCGAGCTCTGTCTCCAGACTCCCCTATTCCAGCATATCATCCTACTGAACACCATGTGTTCACAACAGACTATAGGTCATCATCCACTGAATCCATGTTGTCAGACACGGAGTGTGAAGCCATGCCATTGTTACCGTTATGTTTTGAGAATAGGCAATCATCCCCAGAATCGGTTAAATCTGTCAACGAGCATAGGGCATTATCCCCAGATTCCCCTATACCAGACTTTGGACAGGTGCTACCCACATCTACGAATGTATCCAAAGGCTATAGATCAGCCTCCCCTGAATCAGTATCTTCAGACACTGAATATGTACCAATGTCTCTTGACTCAGTAAACATTGAGGATAGATCAGCATCTCCTGAAGCTTTGGCCTTTCAAAAAGCGGAGCCATCAGTTAATTGTGCTGAAAGGTCTGTATCCCCTGAAAGTCAGTTAGTAGAAAGTCCTGAAAGTAAGTTAATAGAAAGTCCCGAAAGTAAGTTAGTAGAAAGTCCTGAAAACAAGTTAGCAGAAAGTCCACTGCAATCTAAAGCTATTGCTTCAGAAATGTCCAAACATATTACTCAGCAGTCACTTGAAGAGGATAGAGCAGTTACAAAAAATAATCAGTCGACCACTAAGGCAAAATCTTCTAAGACACGAAAGTCTGATGAATCTACCGGAATTGAAGTGGAGGAGAGCTTCCCTTCAAAACAGCAGCAATTTAGGTCGGCTAAAAAGGAGGGAAAGTCTAAACTTGAACCAAAAATCACAGACCAGCCTCCTTCTAAACCTGCAGATGATTATCCTGAGAAGCCTAATGAATCTGAGGGACAATCAGCTGGACCTGAGATAGCTCAGCCTGAAAAGGACCCATCAGCGGAAGTCGTATCTAACATCCAGCCATTGTCATCTGATGTAATCACGGATCTCCCTGAACGTCAAGCGTTAGTAGCTGAGCCTTCGTCAGCTTTACTCCCAACAGCGATACGAACGCCTGAGTACAGACTTGTGTACGACGCAGAGCTCTGGAAGCTGATTTCACAAATCCATGATCCACAATATGTAGGAGAGACCTTCTGCAGCAAAACAGGTGTGTTTGAATACGCTGGGAGTAGAACAGAGTATGTTCAGCCACCACAATATGAACCCACAGTGTCATTAACAGAGGACGGATCAGTAACAGCTGAATCTCACCCTGAACCCGGGGCTCTTTCCCCCGAGTCCTTGCCTGACTACAGACCAATGTCACCTGAGTCACTTAAGTTATTGGAGAATATTAGAGGTTCATCTCCTCAGTCTGTCTCATCAGTCAGTAAACATAGGCCACTATCACCAGATTCTCCGATTCCACAATACTGGATATCTGACCATGTGGCATCAGTAACATATTATCGATCATCATCCCCAGAATCTGTATTTTCAGACACAGATGATGATCAGATTCAAATGCTTGCGTCACTTTTTGAAAACAGACCGTCCTCACCCGAATCGACAGCGTCAGTTGGTGAATACAGGGCACTGTCACCTGACTCACCCATACCTGAGTTCAGACAAGCTCTACCTGCATCTGTAATCGCATCAAAAGTGGACAGATCATCCTCGACTGAATCTGCATCTTCAGACACTGAATATGTCCCAATGCCTCTTGATGCAGTAAGTTTTGAGGGTAGATCAGTATCACCTGAGGCTTTGTCATTAGAGAAAGATGATGCCTCGGTTTTATGTGACGAACGTTTGGTTGAATATGATTCTATGTCTCCTAAAGATGAGCCAGTTCGACACGAAAAGGTATCATACTCTGATCGACCAGAACCTCAGGATATTGTATCCACTACCTTGCGTACTAGAGATCATATAAAGTTACCTGTAGCTGTTGAGTCAGATACTTTCACTACTGAATCAGTGACACCAAAGTTAGACGATTTAACAGAGGATATTCCTCAAGAGTCATCTAAAAAAAGGAAAATGAAAGAGGCAAGACCCAGTGAATCAACCGATAAGACAAAACATACGAAAAATAAAAAATCTAGGAAAGGGGTCGAAACAGAGTGTGAACCCACCGAAGAGGCTGTAGCACCTCAAATATCCGTACCTGAATCTGATAAACCTGAGACTAACAGAGAGCGGTTTAAATCTGATGTGGCTGAACCTTCAGGAGATGTTTTACCACCAATGCCGCCAGAAACTGTATCTGATAAACAATCTTTGATGTCTGTATTAAATGTCAGTCCCACCAAAGGTGACCAAATACCCATCAAGTCTTCAGTTCCTGCGTGTCAGCGTAGCACACCTTTACCCCCAACGGCAGTGCGAGTACCAGTCTACAGACTTGTGTACGATGCTGAGCTTTGGAAGCTAATCTCTCAAATTCGTGACCCTCAGTATGTAGGAGAAACCTTTATGAGTAAAACAGGCGTGTTTGAATACGCCGGGTACAGGATAGAGTACGTTGATGCAGAGTCAGATGCGACACGGGCGAATGAAGGCGCTGGCTTGGGACCAGAGCCCGAGAGTGAACCTTTGCAAAGACCTCTGTCACCTGATTCTGATTCAGAATACAGACCTCTGTCACCTGATTCGCTGAGGTTGACGGCAGCGCTGAGATCGGATTCTCCACAGTCGGTGACGTCTTTAGATGAGCACAGAGCTTTGTCTCCAGATTCACCCATTCCCCAATATTCGGTCTCTTTCCCAGCACCTTGTCCCTTTCATCATAGGTCATCGTCACCCGAGTCGTTATTGTCAGATACGGAAATGGATACGGATGCATACATTTCTATGCATTTCGAGGACAGAGCAGCATCTCCTGATTCAATAGCATCTGGAGGTGGATACAGAGCGTTATCTCCTGACTCGCCCATCCCGGAGTTTAGACCAGCTTTAGCTGAGCATGTATTCTCAGCTAGAGGGCATCGGTCCTCTTCACCAGAATCCACATGTTCAGATCTAGAATATGGGGATATTTCTTTGTCATTGTTGTTCTCTGAAGATAGACCATTATCACCTGATTCAGTAGCTTCTGGAGATGAATACAGGGCAGCCTCGCCGATACCTGAATTCAGAACAAAGCTGACTGAGTTAGCCAGTGCCGTTGGACATAGATCGTCGTCCCCTGAGTCAGAGGCTTCGGATGTTGAATACGCACAGTCAGGTTTACAGCCAGACGTTGCTGAGCAGCAGAGACCTGACTCGCCTGATTCAGTTACGTCCGAGCCCGGCGAAAGGCCAATAGTTGCCGCGCCCGTTTTTAAAGCAATTAAAGTGCCAGTACGCAGACTTGTGTACGATGCAGAACTTTGGCAGCTAATCTCTAAAATACGTGACCCGCAATATGCAGGAGAAACCTTTGTGAGTAAAACAGGTGTGTTTGAGTATGTTGGGACTAGGACAGAATATGTTCAGATTTACCCAGATGTGAAAGAGGAGAGTAGACCACTCTCACCTGATTCGGACTCCGAATGTAGACCTCTCTCACCCGAGACCCTGGAGTCACTGGCTGTTCTGAGAGCCGATTCCCCAGACTCTGTGAAGTCCTTGGATGGGTACAGAACTTTGTCTCCGGATTCACCCATTCCCCAATTTTCCATCTCATTCTCCGAAGCTCCCGTGTCATATCGTAGGACCTCTTCACCCGAACCTGTATCAGATTCTGAAGCTGAACTTCTTGACACTGAGATGTATGCCGCCGAGTTTAGGTATTCGTCTCCCGAGTCAATAGCATCAGTGAGCGAACATAGGCCTCTCTCCCCTGATTCACCAGTACCAGATTTTAGACCAGCGGCACAGGAATATTTTACTTCGGTCGGTGGATATCGATCTTCTTCACCTGACTCGGTTACTTCAGATATCGAGTATGCACCTGCGCTTTCTGCGACTTTTGCGGAGTACAGACCCATGTCACCTGAGTCACTAATGTTAATGGAAGAAATCAGGTCATCATCTCCAGAATCTACTGGATCAGTTGATGAACTTAGGTGGTTGTCTCCAGACTCCCCTATTCCTCAATTTACACAGGACGTCTTTGAGTTTAGTGCACCGGGGGTGGGCTACAGGTGTTCCTCCCCAGAATCAGTGACATCAGATATGGATTTGATATACTACGATGCGCTTGATGTTCCATTCACTGAAGAGGAAATAATCAGAGCATCATCTCCTGAATCTATGGCATCTGTCAATGAATTCAGGTCTCTGTCGCCAGACTCTCCTTTACCACAGTACACACATTATATAGAATCAGCCTTATTCATGACAGGAAGCAGGCCATCATCACCTATTTCTGTGATGTCAGACTTTGAAATGGAGGTTTTCGACACGCCTCTATTTTCAATCAAAGGAAGACCCTCCTCACCTGATTCAATGGCGTCTGTAGATGAATATAGACCACTGTCCCCTGATTCACCCATACCTGAATTCAGACAGGCTATACTTCAGCTAACTGCTTTCACCGGAGGCTACAGATCCTCTTCACCTGAATCAGTTTGCTCAGATATAGAGTATGGAGTTGTGTCGTTGGCATCACTATTCGACGAACGTAGACCTTCATCACCTGATTCAATAGCATCTTTAGATGAATACAGGCCACTGTCACCAGATTCACCCATACCTGAATTCAGACCAGCCTTCTTTGAATGGGTTCCATATTCTGTTGGATATAGGTCAACATCCCCTGAATCAGTTGCATCAGATATTGAGTATGCACCTTTGATTTCTACAGTATTTGATATTGCCGATAGACCGGATTCACCCGAGTCTTTGATATCAGACGTTGTAGAGAGACCTCTATCGCCTGATTCTGAGTCTGAGTATAGGCCTTCGTCACCTGCGTCACTGATGTTAATGTCACACGTCAGATCGTCTTCACCTGAATCAACAGGTTCTCTGAATGAGTATAGATCTCTGTCACCAGACTCTCCCATTCCTGACTTCAGGCAGGCACTAAGGGAGTCCATAAGATCGTTCTTAGGATATAGGTCCTCTTCACCTGAGTCGTTGTCATCTGATTTGGAAATGGAAACCGAATTACCCTTCCCAGTGCTCTTTGAAGAAAGACCAGCATCGCCTGATTCAGCGGCATCAGTCAGTAGTCGTAGAAGACTTCCACCAGATTCTCCCATACCAGAGTTTAGACGAGATGTAGCCATGTCAGACCCTGCTGTTGGGTACAGGTCATCATCTCCTGAATCGGTGACTTCCGAAATAGAATTTGCTCCTTTGATTTCTCAGATGTTCGAATTTGAGTGCAGGCCAGATTCCCCTGAATCAGCGTCTTCTTTCAATGAGTACAGACGTTTGTCACCGGACTCCCCAGTACCACAGTATATGTACCACGAACCTCCCATGTTGACAGTAAGATATAGATCAACTTCACCTGAATCAGTGTGTTCAGATATGGATTTGGAGACTGATTTGTGCATTCCATGGCTTTTTGAGGAGAGGCCGGCATCTCCTGATTCAGTTGCATCTGTACATGAATATAGAGTTCTATCGCCTGATTCACCCATACCCGAGTTCAGACAAACAGCGTTTGAATGTGTTCCATCTATTGTTGGTTGTAGATCAACATCACCTGAATCAGTATATTCAGATCTAGAATATGGGGATATTTCTCTAGCATTGCTGTTTAATGAAGATAGACCTGCATCGCCTGATTCAATAGCATCAGGAGATGAATACAGAGCATTGTCCCCTGACTCACCCGTACCTGAATATAGAACAGCAATACTTGAATCTGTCATTCCAACTGTCGGGTATAGATCCAGCTCACCTGAATCCATTGCATCAAATATTGAGTACATATTGAGTGAGTATTTGATGTCTGGGGACTTTGATGCAGAGGATAGGCCAGAGTCTCTGGCCACCGGATCAATGGATGAATATATGCGGCTGTCTCCAGACTCGCCTGTTCCTCAATTCACACAGAGCGCATCTGAGTTTACTACAGCGTGGGCTGGCTACAGGAGTTCGTCCCCAGTGTCAGTGACATCAGATACAGATTCAGATTTAACATACTATGATGCGCTTGATGAGCCATTCATTGAAGAGAGACCACCCTCGCCTCAGTCAGTGGAGTCAGACGACGAGTGTAGACCACTGTCCCCTGACTCACCTATACCTGATTATAGGAAAACAGTTGTGGAATATTCCGTAACTGTAAGAGATTTGTCACCCACTGAATTTTCAGATTCTGATGATTTGACATCGACAGATGCAGACTCTTTGTTTATCGAGCAGAGGCCGGCGTCGCCTGAGTCCATTGAATCAGAGGCAGAGGAAATGCTGTTGTCATCCAAATCGTCAGTAACTGAAATAAACATCCCATCTGTCACTGACGCAATCGTTGACAGCACGGTATTATCCACAACAATGGCTCCCACATCCCCTCATGAATCAGCCGTTCTGGTGGCTGAGTATAACCTTGTTCACGACGCTGAGCTGTGGAAGCTGATTTCTCAAGTGCGTGACCCTCAGTATGCGGGAGAAATATTTGGCAGCAAAACAGGGTTTATGGAATATATCGGCAGCACAGTAGAGTATGTAGAGAGTATTCAGGATCAAGAGCAGCAAACTCAAGACACGCCGCTTGCTTCTGCGACTGACCTGGCTTCAGAAGTGATACCTCCACTGAGTACAGTCGAGACAGTCGAGATCGATCGAGACATACTCTCCGCTGCAGACACACAAGTCACGCCGACTGATGTAGTTGCTTTAAAGTCACCATCAATAGTGGTTGGGCATGTATCTGCTTCACCACCTGCCCAGTACAAACAGAGTGAGTATACATTTAAAACCGCTGACTCTGAGTCCATACCTGAATCTGATGATGAGTGGGTGATTTTATCAATAGCCAATGCAGAGGATGATGATTATAGAGCCCTTTCACCAGACTCTTTGCCAGACTGTAGACCCATGTCACCTGAATCAGCCATGTTGGCAGAACTCAGAGCGTCATCACCCGAATCGACTACATCAGTGAATGAGTTTAGAGCACTCTCACCGGATTCCCCCTTACCTCAGTTTATAACAGCATTGCCAGAATGTGTAACGTTACTGAGGTCCAGTTCATCCTCACCAGAGTCGGTTGCATCGTATGTGGACTACATGCCTGTAGGTGTGGCACCTCTGTTTGACGAACGTAGGCCATCCTCTCCTGAGTCACTGATGTCGGAGGATCTGGCTGAGAGCGATAGACCTCTATCACCTGATTCTATCCCTGAATACAGACCTATGTCACCCGAATCAGCCATGCGAGCGGTTGACAGAAGGGCATCATCTCCAGAATCGATGCATGAGCATGATGAGAACAGGAGCTTATCTCCAGACTCGCCCATCCCACAGTTCCCAGGGTCCGGGGTGGCGTACGCCGCTTCATGGACAACGCGTAGGTCGTCGTCACCCGAGTCCATAGGGTCAGATTCAGAGAGCGAGGCGGGGGTCGCCTCGTCCCGAGCCTTCGAGACAGAGAGGAGGCCCTCCTCGCCTGAATCCATGTCATCCTTTAACAAGTTCAGACGGCTGTCACCCGACTCCCCGGTACCTGAGTTTATGAGAATACTATCATCCTACTTTATGGATGTCATCCCTGGTGAGAGATCATCCTCTCCCGTGTCCTTTTCGTCAGAGATAGAGTTTGAAGCATTGCCTATTGAATGCTGGATTGACGATAGCCCGAGGCCATTGTCCCCTCAATCTATTGAGTCTGAAGAGGAGGCAGATATTGAGGGTTTTGAGGGTTCCGAGACTTTAGTCTCTAAACTAGAACTTTTGAGTCATGTGACATCTGTTTCAAAGCCTGAGAAACCTCTGTTGACACCCAGACGAAAGCCTAAAGGTGTGTCCCCGCTACCGACCCCGGCTAGCGAGTCAAAGATCGATGAAGGTGGACCTTTCATCGAAACCGATCAGCCAAAGTCGGACAGATCGGAAACGGAAACAGTGGTGACGTACGAGAGGTGGATCCAGCAGGGATCAAAACGAGCTGAAGTGATCTTTGGGAAGATCCCTAAAGGTCCTCCTGTTCAGCCCATACCAGTGAAGGTACAGGATATAAAAGAGAGGGATAAAGAGGTCCTACGACCCCATGCTGGTGGACCGAAAATCCAGGCAGCCCCACAGAGGGTAAGAGAGAGACAGAGCATGATGGCCTTGTCAAGAGTGTCTTCACTTTTGCAGTGGAGGAATGCAATAACTCACCAGTTGAATGGACAACAATAACTCTGTGTGGTTTATAAGAACGTCTCTGGATGAACTAATAAATAAAACGGTTTGCACTGTGGTTTCAGAATGTGTGTGCGATAAGCTTGCCTCAACGTTACAATTTTACTCTGTCTAGCACTGAGACACTTACCCTTTGAAAACATGCATGATATGCCATCAGAACTATTTTGGTAACCTAACGTTACCTAATCTGATTAGATGAGACTGTGTGGAAAAACAATTGCCTTGTCATTGAAATGTGATGCTAAGTTGGTGTAGTTATGAGGTGATGTGAATGGTGCATACCATCTATGCACTGTATCATGATGTCATTTATTCAGATAGTGTTGACATTCACTTACAGGGGGCATCTCATACAGCAAAGGAAACACATTTGCAGACAAAGAATAAGATGCAAAGCAAGCAGTTGTCCACCGCAGCAACAGAGACACAAGAACACAGTAAATCGGGGGTGCCATCCTCTGATCGGATGAAAACATCCACCGGCTACAAGCCGGTGATATCAGCTCCTCTGCAGCTAGAAGACATTAACTCGTTCACAACCCACAGAGCCGTGACTCCGGTTCTACTTGGACCCGAGCGGACAGCCCATTCTAAATCAGACAGATCGGATGAGTTTTCAGACTGGGACTCGTCCCGTAATGGAACGCAGTCCAGTGAGCTGTTCTCGCCCATGTCGAGCCAGTTTCTGGCGCCGCCGGATTACGAGGCGGTGTTTTCAGGACAGCAGACTTTGAGAGTCTCCGAATGTAGTCAGGCGTCCCCGACCGACCTGAGTCCAGTCTCGCCGGTGTTCAGCGACTCCGTCTCACCGAAAGGTGCCGTTGAGGCCACCGCCAAAGGGGCGTCAGAAACCGGTGAAGACCTGTTCTCCCCAGGCTTCAGGAGAGTCCTCTCGGAGTTCGAGAAGACTTTGTCGGCGTTCGGACCAGAGGAAACAAAAGCCCCACAAGCCCCGCAAGCCCCACAAGCCCCACAAGCGAAGAAGCACCGTCAGGATGCAGAATCCCCTCAGCGCTCGGATTCGGACACGGAGTTCTTCGACTGCAGACAAGGTTTCTCTGACTTCTCCGAACCAGAGGAGGTGGACCTAGAACCCGAGATCTCGTATCTCATCTCAGAACCCCCGTCCCCTGTGCCGAACAACGCCCCCGACAGGGGCCTCCGCAAAGGAACTCCCGAGCGCAGCGCTCACCCGTTCCTCCGGGTGGAGGACTACAAGCGCTTCTCCTCCGGCGGTGAAAATCTCGCCGAATTCGCCTACGATCCCGAAGATCCGCGGGAGTATAGAGCGGAGCGGGTAATGCCCACATGTGAGGAGCTCCCCTCCAGGGATCAGGCAGGGTACGATGAGGACGACGACGACGACCTGGGAAGGGTAAGAGGTCGAGCATGCGCAGTGTGCCGCTGCCCCGGTTTGCGTCCCGGTCGCTCAGGCTGAATGCGGCGAAGCCACGTTTTAAAACGAAGGAGATTGTCAAACTAAAACACAAGTTAACTGCACCAAAAAAAACGAAAATATAAGACTAGTGAGTGGTGTGTTTGCATGTGTGCTGTGTGCATACACTCATAATATCTTAGAAGAGTAACAGAGAATAACACAGAAGAGGACAAACACAGGTTCTAAATGGTTGGTCAATGGCGTTTGTGTGCTGTTTTCAGTTCCTCATTTTTAAGTCAACAATATTGACTGACACAGGATGATGTAAACAATATATTGTATAACATACACAGTATGTGACTTGTTGTAAAACTCACATTACAATTCAATACATTAGCTGCTTTGATTTCTGCTTCTTGTATGTCATTTCCATACATGCATGTGCGTTTTTTGGTCGAAGATTGATTCACAACTGTGCCTTCTCTTCATCTTCCATTGCCATTCAGTCATCCATACAGTGTGTCATATTATTTCACACTCCTGTCCGTTGGTTGACATAAAGAACATTTGTAAAGTAAACGTCAAAGCACGGAAACAAAGCCAAGAGAAAAGAAGGGACAGCCGTTGCCTCGCCTGCTGTAGATAGTTTCAGTGGAATGTTTGCTGAGTTGCTAGGAGACAGCTACAACTACAGTTGATTTCCTGTTGTCTCCCAGTGTTTGCTAATATTAACGGGAAATCAAATGTAGTCAGCTCTACAACGTTGGTTTATGTTTGTTTTTGTTGTCAAGTTGAAACCGTCTACGGCGCACCATCAATATAATACCGCGTAGACTACATGTGTCATATTGACTTGTGCCGGCTGTGTGCTGCTGTCTCCCAGGAGATAGCGGAGGAGCTAGGGACGCTGTCCTCTGATAGCTCGGAGGAGGAGGTGCTGACCACCAGGGTGGTCCGACGTAGAGTTATCATCCAGGTAAACCAGCAGCAT
>OMKL01013914.1:8380-25501 GCA_900302295.1 Parasudis fraserbrunneri
ATTCCCCTTTCTTTTCCTAAGTCCCCCCCCCCCCCTCCTCTCTCATATCCACGTGGCAAAGGGGAGGAGAGAGAAAAGACTGGGTCTTTACATTTTGATCTATGAGAACAAAGCTTGAAAGAAAATGTGTGGATTCGTCGGGTTGGTGTTGGAAAGGAAAGGAGATGAGGGGAGGGGGGGAATTTTTTTTTTTTTTTTTGATAAGCAAACATGCCTGACAGTGCTTTTTTCAGTTGCTTCAGGCAGACTATCTTTTGTAAATTAACTGTGACCTCTGTACTATTTCATGTGTATTATATGGACAGCTATCTAACTTTGAAAATGCAGTGGGATGGAAAAAGGGAGTTCCCGATCATCATATTTTTACCGTGCGTGCGTGTGTTTCTCTACGTTAAAGTATGAATGTGCGGACATATCGATGATGGCTAGAGGGATGGAACACGAGGGGCGATGGGTGGTGGTGGGGCAGGAGGGATAACAGTCAAGATACACATTGCATTTTGAAGAGATGACTCCTACAAATGCTTTCTCAGTATCCCTTCTCCTAACCGTGTTCATGACGAGGGGGAATTTGAATGTGCTTAAAACCAATGAAATTTACTCTAAATCCCTTGATTTTTATTATTAGGTTCCGAAATTGGACCTTTAATGAGTTTGTTCTTATGATAAGGGATAATTAAGGCGAACAGTTTGAGACTTAACGGGGCTCTAGACGAGTCAAGTACGACTGTGCACACTTGTTTCTCTCTGAATGTGTCAGTGAAGAATACATTTAAAAAAAAATTAAGACTTGATTTAATCGAAATGTAAAAGATGGCCAAACATGAATTGTCCCCATTTTGAATACACCTTGCAATTTCATTGACATCAAAACTCGTAATTGCCTTTCTATTCTTAGCTTCTGCCTTTTTGTATATAATTTAGGCTCTATAAATAGCCCAAAGTGAACCAATTTGACAACTGAATGCCTAAATAACTTCTTTCTTACAAATTCTGCAATGTTTCTATTATTGTGGTCAATACGCACAATGGTGGAACATTTAAGAGAATATTTCCTCAAAAACACAACTATTTACATCTTTGAAGAACCTCAATGATGCAGTACAACTGTCTTTGAAAAAGAGACGTGGCCTATGAATTTTGCAAATCCTTTGATCATTTAGCCTTTAAGACTAAATGTCAAGGGGAAAAAGCAACCTGCAATGTAAAATCAAACAAGAAATACCAGAGGTTTGAAGAATATCCATGTAAATTTCTTCTGACCACTTAATATCATGGAAGCAAATCAGAAGGTGGTGGTGTTTTTTTTTCTGTATTATTAAAAAAAATCTGGTTGAAGCTGTTCAGCATGTCTCTGGCCATTTCTGATTTTTGTTGTTGGTTTTGTAATGAAAAATAAATTTCCTTTGAAATTATTGAGGTTATTATGATTAACTGTCTTTTGTCTGTGTATGTTTGGTATAATTAAACCACCACAATTAACAGCACAAAAACAAATAAAGCAATTAATCAAGATGGAACTTAAACACACATCACCATAGTTTTCATACTTGCTGAAGGAAGCACAGTAATTGTTCTGTTGCAAAATTGCTGAATTTTCATGCTAGGCCCACATTCTACACATCAAATGATAAAAAGTAATTATTAAAAAGAGTCACTGAAATAACACATAGGAGCGAGTACAGAAGCAGCTAAGACACTGGGAGGAGCACCTCTGCGATATTTGCCACTGGCTGAAGGGGCTCTGCTGCCTAGAAAATACTGAGCTGGGGTTGAGAGCTGCTGTTCATAATGGAAGAGGATATTACCTTCCATTGCCTCTCCACAGTGACCTCCATACGGTAAAATATAGCTCATCTAGCCTGCTTGCATCCCATTTACTGATGTTACCCTCTCCCAACATACTCAACAAAAAAGACTTGATGTTTATCACCTGAGATTTCCTAGGAACAAAATTGTTTTTAATATGAACCTCAAAGGTCCTTAAAGGACTGGACACCTCCACATCAACTCCCTGGATGGTCACTGAGGGCAGAGGTTCCCTTCAGAAATCTGTCTTTCCAACACTGAGCTGCAGGTGGTTCTTCTCACACCAGAAGACAAAGTTCTCCACCAGGCTCCTGTACTCCCTCTCATCCCCCAATCAATACACCCCACTATGAATGAGTCATCAGAGAACTTCTGAAGGTGACAGGATACATCCAGAGCTTTAGCTGAAGGATGAAAAGGAAGGGAGACAGGACACTGCCCTGGGATGCTCCTGTGCTGCTCACTACCAACTCTGACTCACAGCTTTGATGCCTCACATACTGCGGTGTGTTGGTCAGATAACTGATGACCCAACTCACCACAGGGGTTTCCACCTGCAAAGCTGTGAGGTTTTCCCCTGAGCAGACAGGGCTGGATGGTGTTGAATACACTGAACATGTATGAACCACCCATGTCTGCCATATTGGATTTTTCCTATTTTGAAATAACTTATTCCCTTAGTACTCCTAGGTTGTCCACAAAACCCGCTGTGTGGCATCTAGGAACTAACACACTGTGTAATTCTGAAAGTTGCTTGGACAAACCATATGACATCTATGACAAGTAAACAGGAAGTGAAGTGTTATTCATGGACACTTTGCCCGATTTGCACCAAACTTCACTCAGGTGTTTTCCTCCATGCTGGGGAAGAGGGGTGCAGTTTTGTGTTGTTTGGCTCTATGGTGGCATTATTCACACAAATCACATGATAGAAACATGACATTTGCCACAACAACAAATTTCACACCAGTTGGCCAAATGGTGGCGCTCCAATCAAAGGTCAAAATTGACAACTTGGGAAAGCCATTCCTTGAACACTGTACGTCCAACTGACGCAACACTTTGTACACATATCCAGCTATCTTTAGTCTACAACACTGATATTTGCCACTAGATAATTACATATAGATAATGGATAGTGCTCAGGTTAAAGCACATATTCAGGCAGCAAGAAGCAGTAGAAATGAGGGGTTTCCTGCAGCCAACTTGGTTGCAGCTTATTAAAAATGTTGTGCTTGTTTTAACAATTGACTGTGACAGGATAAAAACTTCACAAATAATCAATAAATGTTTTTTGGAGTGCATACAAAACTTACTGTAATAAAGAACTAGCGGACATAACTTTGTAGTGTAGCCTTCAGACTATCCTGTGTTAATGACAATTTTTGGAAATATTGTTGAAAGTCTCCCCCAATGAAATACAATGGAGTATTTAGTTGAGTTTACATGGTCTACCCCTGTTGTATGGTGCACACATTAACGAGTACAAGCCAAGCCAAACGGTGGATCGTTGTGCCAAGCGCAGCATGTGCCGCGGGCATGAATTTGCAAATCAGAGAGGGCATATCATAGGGAGGGCATATGTCTGTTTCGCTTTATGTTCTTTTGCAAATCTACTTGTATATCATGCAGTATATTAGTGCTGAGCGATAATTTGACTTTGTGGTGAAATAATGACATCCTTATATTGTAGAACACAATTATATTGTCTTCTCTGAACTAATCCTAAAAAGCACATATTATTTCACAAAATTAGACTTTAATAATTTGAGGGAATATAATTTAAAAATTACAAACTTTTGGTTTGACATCATTCTTTACATTTTCATGCAGTTCAATGTGATGATGACCAATTGGATTATTTAACATGTGATTTTGCGTACATGAGTATATCGAACATATTGTGATATATACGGTATATATATATATATATACATATATACATAGTAGAAAAAAATAATCCTTTCTTAATAATAATGATCTGAAATTGATTTCTTCCATATGGGCCAACCTAAGACTCTATAGTCATGTGTGAGATTCTGCCTCATGAGGATCTTCTGACTACATGGAAAGTGTCTGCTGAGCCAGACTGTTCTTTTTGTTATTCTAATGATTCAGTGGTCTTATTGGCCTAAATAAAATAACAATAGCATGACATTAAAGCCTTACAAAGCCTAACAGCACACATTTACATTGTGATCAAACTACACTATATAGGCAATTAAATGTGGTACTTGGTTGTTATGTTATTTTTATGGTATGTCAAACACATTCAAAAGCCATTTAAGACATTACCAAAACCATAAAAGGCCTACTCTGCCTGAATGAAACACTGTAGGCTAGTAGCTAGTAGTTTCACAGGTCTAAAAGCAGGATAAATGTTGTCCTATTAGCTTAGACAATGATCTGTTGAACCAGTTTTGGGTCGTTTGAAAACTACAGTCATAGATGACTCTTGGGCAAAAGAATCCAATGGCTCTTACTTGAAAACTGGAATTGTCCTTTATGTTCAGGAAATAACCAGTTGGCAGCTATGGTTTTGGATCCAACTGTTCCTCCTCATGGGGAATGAAACGAGTTTATCTGAGGAACTGTCATTAAGAAGTATCTGCTCTGGTATCTGGTTTTTGATCAACCCTCCAGTCACAAACAAATCTCATTTCCAATCTATGGTTGGTTGACCCAGACACCACCCATCTGTCTACCTTCCGTGCCCTCTTTCCATTCACCTACTTGCTTTTCTTTGCCTGGTGCTTAGGAACTCCTGATCCTCTACAAATCCAGCCAATCCAATAAGAGCTCCCGGAAGGGGTGCTCCTATCAGCAGGGAGACACCTAGCCTTACTCCCCAGGGGGGTTGCTTTGCTATACTATACAGATGGGGCCAGGTTTTACTGGTGGAGGGGACTCAGAGCTAACTAGAGCATACTCACAAAGTCAGAGCCCCATTCACTGTCTAAGGAGCAGCCATAGATTTTACATCCCAGTGACATCACCGACTGGAGGGTTCTCTCTCCGATTTCTCTCTTTAGGAGAGTGGTGCCTGTTCACAAATATTGACTTAACTGTCCTGTGACACAGGAATGACATATGTGCATTCTTAAAATCTGTGACATTCCCCTTAAAGGATAAAGTTGGTGTAATAAAATGTTTTTCTTATTGTCAACATAGCCTACCAAAAGACCAAAACCTACAATGCATTTCCTCTACTTACAAGTATGGTCCATCTAGCCAACATCAGATTATAGCTCATATCCAGAAGTCATAGAAGTCCACTGTTGTCCAAAAACTGTTGAAAGAAGTTTCAAATCCTTACTGTTTGCTTTGGTCAGTACAATTCATAATTGCAATGAACACGGGCATTGTACTTTTTCCTGGAACTATTTTATGAAGTGACAACTATGTTGACAACTACAAAAAATGTTAATTACACGGGCATTTTCCTTTAAGTTCTGGCTATGGAGATCAGTTAAAATGTGATGCAGAATGAGAGAAATCACTAAAGTAGTAAATTATCTCACCAATGCCTATTGCTACTTTTGTAGCCATTAAAGAGAACTCCGGTCTACATCCTGAGCCAAAAGTAGCATGTGGTCTGCCGAGTTCATCTGACCTGTACACAAGCTGAGCTGAGGAGAGAAGGGTCAGAGAGGAAGGACAGTGGCTATGTTTTCTTCAAGGGCGGGGAGGACAAGACATTAGTCTTGATTTGACTGAAAAGGCCACCATGTTCACCTTCCTGATGAATTCCTTTAGGAAAAGAAAAAAGTATGTGTTTAATGACTCCAACTCTTTTTTTATGAAGTGAATACCAGACTTTATCAGGTTCAACAAGAATGTACAAGGTTAGCATTGGTATTCATGGATTCTAGAGTAGACTCCATGTAGTAGCAAGGATAAAGTGTCATGCAGAGGACACTACGTTAGAAAAATTAATGTTATAATGTGAAAACTTGTCAAGAGCCATTTACTAAATAAAAACAGAAAGAGCAGTTAGGCTACTGGGAGAGAGAGAAATAAATGGGAATATATTCTGCTGTCTAAGGCCATCATCTCATCTACTGAATAGCTAAACAATAGCACCATCTAGTGGTATGCTGCACCAGAACCTGCCACATCATGGTGAAAAGTAAACATTTTAGCACTGTAACGTACAGTTTAATGTGCACTTCATAATGGGCAAAGGGAAACTGCCAATTATTTTCAACCAAGAACCTATTGTTCTAGCATCTGGCATCATACCAATCAATTGGCTGAATTAGCTGTAGCTCTGCCCGGCTCCAGTTCAGTCCATAGGAGCAAGCAACAAACAAGGATCATAAAAATCACAAAACCTTTTGAAACACTGAAATGCCTGTAGTGTGAGACATTCTCTTATTTAATACATACATATAAATTGTGAAATGGGATTTACCCAAGGTAAGTTCGCTGAACACAGATACTCTTTTTACAGCAACGCCCTGCTGACAAATTTCTACACATTGACACCTGGGAGCTGCCCAGTACAACCAGTCTGACAGTTGGGGTTTAAGTGCCTTGCTCAAGGACACTTATAGTGGTTCGTATAGAGGGACAAGAGAGCATTATTAATTCACTTCCCACCCAGATTTTTCCTGTCTGTCCAAGGGATCAAACCAGCGACCTTCTGGTCACAAGCCCACTGCTCTAACCTTTAGGCCACCGATGCCCATACATCTTACGTCACTGGGTATGATGCCAGATGGTAGAACAATAGAATTAAAGTGCAAATAAATGTAATTATCCTTTAAGATGACATTGGAACAGTTCCTGCCTACAAAAAAGACAAAATATCAATTTAAAGCCATTTATTTACAATGTTTTTTCCATCTTTCAGATAAAAGACATTTATAAACATAAGTGAAAATGTTAAATATCAGTGACAAGGTAGAAACAACAATTTGGCCAACAAACAGATACTGTGCAGGGACCATGACAGTTTAATGACAGAGGAGACATAACAATATGATTCCACAATCAGAGCCATTACATGGTGCTCCTCATAGTAAATTCATGGTCACTTCAGAAATGTTGAAGTTCACAAACTAACAGCATAGCGAAGTGTTTTCCAATAAACAAGTATTTTCAAATGGAGTGGAGGAGGAATTGAAGGGAAAATCCACCCTCCAAATGCATTTACGTTGTGCTGTTCCAATTATTTTTAAGTCAGTTAAAGGTCACATATTATGAAAAACTCACTTTTTCAGTGCTTGATAAAGAACTTGATGAAGAAGATGGTAACGCTTGTGCCCATATATTTGGGTCTCTGATGGGCCCGCTAACACACAAATTGAAATAAGACAACCCAGTCAGAAAACATGTGATTCAACAAGCCATTCAGATTTGCCTCTCCCTCCTACATCAAGTGGGGGCTCAGTAGACAATGGGCGGTCCTTGACTTGTGTGTCTCCATTTTTATTTTTATTTTTTATAAATGGTGGCTCGCTCATAAAAACGTAATAATAATAAATAATATAATAATAAACGTTCTCTTTTTCCACCTAAACAGTTCACTAAAATATGTTTCTGACAACATTTTAGGCAAGAAATAGGATATGCAATTGCTGGATGTTCATTCATATTTGATCTGCAACACCTAGTTCGACAGTTTGATCTGAATTTCGTGAGCCAGGCACGCCACAGTTCCGGAGTGGGGTGTGGGGAAAAACATGGCTCATTTGCATTTAAAGCTACAGACACAGAAATGCATAATCTGAGTGGTATTTTCAGCAAAAAACTTCAAAGACATGAGTTGTGGACCTCAGAGACCTATATTAACTTGTTGAAAAGGAGTATAATATGGGACCTTAAAGTCAATATGTATAAACACAGATAACCGTCTCCCTAAGGTGGAAATCAGAGCATCAAGATTCGAATATGTGGTGTCATCAAGAGACACTTTTTGATGATCAATTGACATTTAATGTCACTGACATTGTGGGCTCAAATAATTTTAGTTTGAGTTATTACATCCAAACAAGTTTTGTTTAAATGTAGAGCTTACAGCTCTCAATCAGAAAATGTAGCCATTTCACAATAAAATCACCATGGGTACTGTCACTAGGGTGACATGGGTAGTGTCCTAGGAGTTGTTCCTCTATTCACTGTCTATGGAGCAGCTCGAGGATTAGTCTCTTGCTGACATCATCACTAGAGTCTTGTCTCTGGTGTTCAGCTTAAGGAGGGACATTTATATTCACAAATCGAAACGGAGCTGTACAATATTATAGAAATAACATGTGAAATCTATTTTAGGGTGGATTCTCCCTTTAAGTTACACATTCTTTTATGAGTATGACACAAAATAAGACAATGTCAATGTGTAAAATTTTAATTTTTAAAAAGAAAACCTTTTAAGGAGAAAGTACATTTCCATTGTATCAACTATGATGCAATCCCCATGAAGAAAAGGTTTATTAAAAAAATCTGTTAAATAGAAAAGACTTCTGATCCGACAGATTGACTGTGCAGGCATAATGAAGACAAAAAAACGGATGCATAAAATATATATTAATATATATTATGCATAAATAATATATTCTACTGAATGTCTGTAAACATTGGAATTAACTTGTTGATCAATGAAACTCTGGGCATTTCAGAGCGCATGTAGTGGACGTTTCATATTTTCCACATGGTTTGGTCAGGAATTTCTGACATAGGATAAATTACTACTGTAATTTGAAATTTTATTGTGAATGAAACTGTGAAGCACAAAACAAAAGTCAAATTCCGTTTCATCAGCTTTCATTCGTTTGTCAGTAGGCTGAAAAGGGAATGACCTCATTACCACAAAGACACAGCAGAAACAACTTCCAGCCCAGATTCCCATATCAGATGTTTAGGAAATGGGTTTCCCAAAATACATTCCGCACTGCCAAAATCATATTCCGTTAATTGGCCTACAGACATGAAAAAAACTTGACATTGCTAAAAAAAAAAAATACATATAGGCCACAATTTACCTAAAACATTTGCCAAAATATTTAATAAAACCCACTCAGAAAAAGAAAAACATTTCACATATTTTTATAAAATTTGATACAATATTGGACAGTTCAGTGCCGATTTGTAAACATGACAAGTCTCTCCAAAAACGAATAAAACATCAGTAAAAGTAGCTCTCGATGACATTATCTCAAATTAAATCCTAGAGCTACTCCACTGACGGCGAGTGGGAGCATGCGTTTGTGATCACGCTGACAGTACATGGGCACATTTACTGGTTCAGGACGGTTGGCTATACAGTGAAATATGACTAATTTGGATGTAAAAGCTCACACATACTGTACATTCTAAGGCACACGTGTCAAACTGGCATTTTCAGCGGGCCCCCAGATAGAATTCGCTTATCAATTCATTATGGCCCACTGCCTCTCCAAGCTGCAACTCAACTGCCCTGTGATACAAATCAAATGCACCTCCGTCTCACTGCTCGGCAATGCAAATGTCTTGACTTTTCGAGCAAACGTACAGTGTTATCTGCACCTGCATCATGTTTTTAGTGAATAGCCCAACCCTGCTTTCTTGGGCCATTGGAGGAGGACCCAGTA
Source organism: Parasudis fraserbrunneri (assembly GCA_900302295.1). Classification (NCBI taxonomy): domain Eukaryota; kingdom Metazoa; phylum Chordata; class Actinopteri; order Aulopiformes; family Chlorophthalmidae; genus Parasudis; species Parasudis fraserbrunneri. Next base: position 17,761 of record OMKL01013914.1, read on the forward strand.
TTTAGCCCTTAGTTGTTCCCTTTTTATTTACTTTCACTTTTAAAAGCTCATCAGTCATCCGTTTTCACTCGTCTCAGGCCGGTATTATTCAGGTTTTTTTGCGCAAGATAAGTGAAAGCTGCAAAAGACAGACATGCCGATGTGAGAGGTTTTGTGTATGTTCCGTGCGTGTGAATGTGTGTTCGACCAGTTTAACCTATAATTGCTAATTTACAAACTCTTGTTGGTGAATAACGGATTGAAACCCAATATGTATCAGCTTGCAAATTCATCATTATTTTAATTGATTTCACATGCTTACTCTGCAATCAAAGCCGTGGAAATAATGCGTGAGACCAGTGAAAGCCGAGGTGAGAGATGTTTGGTGTGCGTGCATGCGTATTCTACTCCGTTCTCCAATAGTCCAGGACCAGTTGAATAATTAACTGAAACCTAATATATGCCATTTAAATCTGTAAAAAAAATAAATCTATTATAAGACAATATCCATAAATGATGCCTCCTTACCCACTTTCTAAACATATAGCCTTCCTTGTATTCATTGAGACACCAGAGAATGAACAGAAGTGCATTTACAGTAACATATTGAGCTGGTATGCACAAATTGAATAGATAAACAAAATGACCAATTACGCTCGTGACCTCAGCAAATTCACATTTTTATAGGTATTATTGTGTCCGGCCCGCAAAATCTTCTGTATTTTTCATTTCGGCCCCCTTGGTAATTGAGGTCGACACCTCTGTTCAAAGGGCTCATAAAGTCAAGTCTCCAATTCACTGCTAATGAAGTATATACCGGTAAGGAGAGGGCTTTCTGGTTTCTAGCTTAGAGAGCAAGTTGTTCATGTTCACAAATATGAAATCAAACTTGTTTCAAGGTGGACTTTTTGCTTGAATAAGAATGGGGACAGTTAAAGGAGAACTACACCCAACACACCCAGTGAACACAAACTCTCCCCCAAATCCAAAACCTAGAGTGATAAAACTCAAATGTGTGATGTCATCAAGTATAAAGTCCATAGACAATGAATTGGGAAAGATGGTAAAGGTGAGAGCACCAAGGGGAATGTTCTGTGTATACGGGTGCATTTTCTGTTTCAGGACTGAGAACACTACTCCCATTCATTGTCTATGGAGCAGCTCCTGACATTATACCTGATGAAATTGCAAGTTTGAGACTTTCTTCTCTGGTTTCTGGCTTTGGTATTGATTGAAATTTCCTTTACTATGGAAATAACATATTGGAATTCTTAATTTGGGTAGTGTTCCCCTTTAAAGCCCCTTCAAGTTAAAACGAATAAAAATCTTCTCATAAAAAAATCTGTACAAATATCCTAATTTTACAAACTCCTTAAAGGCCTGATTGATGGTTCAAAAAGAAGTCGGTGGATCGGAGGAAAAAGACGCTGTTCACTCGCTTTCAAGAGTTCCAGAATAGACTGATCCATCCTCCACACAGCAGGCAGGACAGGCTCAAAGATGGGAATGATAGGTCAGGTGTGACTAATCACCAAAAACATTGGGCATCGTGGATGCCAGGAGGAAAGTGAACGAGGTATAAAAAGTTTACGACATATCAAACTGCAAAAATAAGTAGTGGACGTTCTTTCCCCCCCAAAACAACCAGCTTCTTTTTCAACCATGAGTCAGACCTGAAGTCCTTTGTGCGGTCCCACATCAGAACAGGTACTTTCGACAGGAGTCTGAGCCACATCTGCACTCCACTCGAACCCGCTTTTTTGGAGAGTCTGGGAGTCCTGCTAAACTGAAACTGGAGTCCATGCTGGTGCTTTCTGTGTCCACTGGATCAACTGTAAAAGAAGATACAGGAAGTTCGGCAACATATATAATTTTTTTTATCTTCTGATGTCAAACTGGCCATCACACTGTTGCCCCCAAAAGGCAATCAGCATTAACTATGTGAAAAGCTAAACTAAGAAGTTACTTTAAAGTTTACTTCCTGACCCACCAAAGGTATTGTTGGTACAAAAGTAGATAGTATATAATATGCTACAGCCTGGACAGGAAATAAACGTTGAAGCTTTTTAATCAAATTAATATCCAGGAGTATAACAATTCCAAAATTCAAATGCTTCCTTATGGAATGAGGAAAGCCAATTCATTATATATGTGAGGAGTTAATTGGATTAGGTTATATAGTAGACCCACTAGATTTATAAAAATATATTTAACCTTCATTTACCCAGGGTAGATTCGCTGTGAACGGATGCTCTTTTTCAGCAACGCTTTGCTTTACACTTTTGGCTTGTTAACTGATTGACAAGTTGGTCACTATTATTGGTATTAGGGATGCTTTGATCAATTGGCTGCCAATCAAGAGCCGATGCTATGACGCAAAAAGTCAAATTTCTCTCTATGTGGAAAAATTCTCTAAAAAAGCTATATGTATACAGTCATGTTGGTGTTTTTTTCACCACTGCAAAAATAGCCTGCATCAGCATAAAAATAACTTATAAAAATAATAACCCATTTACGCCATACTAGCTCTCATCTACCTGTTGCATTGAAACTTTGGGCAGGAGAAGAATAGGGCTGTGTGACATTGGTCACATCAAAGATCAACAGGCTTGTTGGTAAAATGGTATCTGGGACCCTAATAATGTGAACACTCCAAACGTATACAGACTGCTCTGAAAATAACAACAACTCAGACCTGCAGAGGAAGTGATCTCATTTAGTGCTTCCTTCATGCATTGAGAACAACCAAGTGGTTGAGGAGTATTCTTCGGCAGAAAATAGTTGGTGTTTTGAGTGCCACAAACTCAGTGCCGTTCAGCTCCATTGTATTTGGACTGACGGCAGACATCTCAGCGGCAGATATCTCCAAAAAACATTGCAAATCACATCAAAACTATCTGGATGGATAGATAGTACTCCGGCTTGTTTGATTGTTTTTTTAGTTTTGTTTTTTTATTTGAGATAAACAATAGAAACAATAAAAAAAGGAACTGTCTCACACCGGGAGAAGTCCTGCAATACCTCTAATAAATACCACTATGGCTTTATTACATGATCCGTTTATTACATTTCAATTGGTTTTCATGCCTCAAGCAGATTTTCAGCCAATGCAACAGAATAGTATGGTTTTAAAGGGATAGTTCTTATTTTTGGAACCCTACCCCCATTTGCTACTTAGCCACAAACCAATGCAAAGTCAATGGGGTCAAGCTCCTGTCTGTACAGGCTGACTGAAGACAGCTGAAATCTACTTTGTGTGCACTGTGGAATAGATTTCACAGCAGACTTTGCTTGGTGTGTGGCTAACTAGCCAGAACTAGAATGAGGAACATCATGGATTTTGCTGAGAAAGGACTCTACCGATTGACAACATCACTGGTAAGTAGCAAATAGTGCTAGGGTTCCACAAATCAAAACTATCCCTTTAACAATCATTGCCTTCAAGTGTAGAGATACTAACAGGCACCATCTATATGCTGGTTCATCTGTGGCTGGTAACATTGTCTACTATACCAGTCATATTTACTTCCTGCCTTAGATCTGATTAAGTACCACACTGACAAATATTTACTCACTAGAATGATGCTCTGACCACCAAACGTTATCTAGATTGAAACTGCAATCTGGTGCATTAAAAGTTGCTTCAACAAGTGTCAATAGTCTTACAGACCAGATCTAAATTTACACCAAAGAACTGATTGAAGAAAAAGATTTACAGACATGATGAACTGTATACATTTAAATGGTCCGATCCCCTATCACTCCTTTCCTATAAATGTAATCAAGGTTTTCTCTACATTCATTCAGCCGTGATGGACAATCACAGCAAGAACATTGAAGGGGAATTCTGGGTCTTGCTTGTATTTGTAGAAAAATTGCTTTACTACAGGGTAAAATGAGCTCACAGCCAGTTCTGTGCATATTGTCAGGCCAGAGATACAGTCCTAAACTACTGCACATGCTTCAGCTTCCAGCTTTACAAAAGGACTACACAGAGGCAAAAATGGGCCGGTGTCAAGACAATGCCACTCAAAGGTTGCCACTCCTACCAAACACACACACAAGGAGGGGAGGGCGAGCGTTTACTTCTGGTTACTGCGTTACCTGGCAAGAGAGTGGGAAGCTGATCGAGAGAGATGATCGATGTATAAAGTCAAGTCAGATATATTTGTATAGCCCCAAATCACATACATGAATGTAATGGAAGTAAGAAACTTCAGAAGGACATTTCAGTGAGATTCCCCCAACAAGGATGGCCTGACGTGCAATAGGTGTTGAGGTGGGCAACAATTTGGTAGAGAAATACAGTGAGGGAATAATCCGTTAGTATCAAGAAATTCAAATTACCCACCCATTGTAGTTCTTAAAAAATGAGTGAGGGTAGAGCTATGCGTCATTATGACATTTAGCTCTACCAAATTGGCATCTTCCGTTGCCGATATTTCTGACCAGAGATCACTTTTGCCAACCACAGAGAGAAGTAATCAGTTTTGCCTAAATCTAGAATTTCCCTTTAACCACCACAACTAGATCAAATAGGAAATGAACTAAACCAATCTGGCTCAATGTCCCTCAAAGAACACAAACAATCATGGGTCCAGTGCTTCGAAGTAGTGCAGTGGTGCTTTAATCATAATCACGTTTCAGTGCTACAACCTGCACTAGAGCCCAAACTAGATGGATGTGGAACAACCATCAAAAGTTACCCCCTGCTACCACTGCTACTAAAGAATTACAGAGGAAACACTGATAACGGTAGGTTGACATGTGAACTGGTGTATATTAGCTAGCTTTCAGGGATAGGAGCTGCTGAGAGCTCATTTTCACAGCAGCAGATAATCTCTCAGCTCATATTTTATTATCATTATTTCAACCAAGCAAGTTACAGCAGGAAGGGAGATAACAATCTGTCACGTGCCTCTTCTCTGGTGGTGCTTCCTCACGTTTCTCTGTTAAACAGAACTTCCTTTTCAAAAAAATTAAATCTTTGAGCTTACTTTGCATCTTGTAGTCAAAGGTGAGCTCCTCTCCTGCCCGGATGGACCGTGTTGAAAATAAAGCTATTCTTGGGAGCCTCTCGTCGAGGTTGTCTACGAACACGTTGTACACCTGCAGGTTGGGGTTGCACTGCAAAAGGAGACCGGAGAGCCGTTTGTCAGGAACTCCTTGTCCAAAATGTAATCGTCTCAGATCTTTTCCATGTCTGAACCAACACCTCCGTTGTGTATTGGAGATGAGACTCTGTGCTTTTGGAAGATATAGGCCCATCTTTGTTTACTTTGCTCTATGTGCTTGCGGTACCGGTGTCCTTTGCCCTGCATTCAGGTCATATGAATTTGCTTTGATAGTTTATGTAGTTAATAGGGGTGTGTTGATCTCAATACAGAATTGAAAATTCTAAAAAGATTTCGTTCAATACAGTGCATCAAAAGGTAAAACTTTATCGATGGTTCTCCTTCTCTTGTTCTCTTCCCTGGGTCTCTTTTTTTCTCTCAATTTAACGGGTGGCATGGTATGACTACTGCAATCAGCATAATTGTTAAGGCTCATTTTCATTGTTTCTGAGCCAAACCAAGCTGTGTAGTATATATAGGCCTTTATATAATCTCCAATTCTATAAAAGCTCTGTAGTATGAATACATTTAAATGCATAAAGAATCAAAAATCGAATTGTGACCAAAAAATCTAAATTCGTATCGAATCTGAAATGTGTATCGTTATACCCCTAGTCGTTGACGGCCATCTGCATTACACTGCCAGCATAAACAAACTGTTCTATTAACGTTTGCTTCCATTTCAAACATAAATTCAATTTTCAAATTCACATGTGCTAAGAAAACAAGGCACCAATGCCCTATAACTTAGCTCCAACTAAGGAGTATGAATGGCCCAGAGGCCAGGCAGGATAAACCACATCATGTTCAATAGAACAGCGCTGAAACTTTTATCTAGAAACGTATCACTGATTTTGTTTACTTTCAGTTTCATTCACTTTATCTGTATGAGGTTGACTATTTGTTTTGTTGCTGTAATAGTTGTACAAAAACCCAAAATTGTTCCAAGCTTCATACAGCGCATTGGCACGCTGTGGTGATCCCCGCGTTCCCACTCGTGCCGATACAGTATCAAGTGACGTCTTGACGTACGAAGACACTCACGCTGTGGTTGACGAAATGGGAGATGTTGCCTAGGTGAGCAGCATCCACCGTGTACACATCCTCGACATAGTCCAGGTCGAACAGGTAGGTGGAACCCTGCCGGTCGTACAAGTGGCCCCTCTTCTCTGCCTCGTCCGTCGTGATGATCTGGAAGAGACGCGGCGAGGGTGCCACCGTTTCAGCAGCGATGTGAAACGGGAGTCTGTCACACGAAGTCTACCGAGGTACTTCAATCAAAACAAAACTTTAGAGGTCATGAACATCCAGCAGTCAGAATCAGCTGTGTTCGCCTGGTACGGTGTGTTGGCTTGGTACGTTGCTCACACAAGAGAGGACAAATACAACACATGTGGAATCGGATGGGTATTCTAGAGCACGGTGGTTTTTAGAGTTTTTATAATTAAAAAGGTTTTTCCACCGTTCTCCAAGTGAAGTGTTGCTGGATTATTTTCTCACAACTCTTTTTTTTTTTTTTTTTACCATATTTTATCTTTTTTCTTTACCTTTTCAACTTTTTGTTTTCTGTATTTTGATCCTTTTTTTTTTATTCCTTGCTGTTCTGTTACAGCAAAGTAATTTCCACACATGGACAACAAAATTCTTCCTAACTTATCTTATTTAAAAGGACAAAGGAGGCGTTTGGATGGAATATTGTTAAGAGACTTCATAGTCGATTCATCACCGCATTGCTTAAATTACTAAAGCGGTTCAATGCTCAACAGTATTCCAAGGATACTATGAGCTCCTAAATTGAAAATGTTGGGGGGGAAAACAAAGGAAAATGCCTGACCTTAATTTGAATCTCCAATACTAACTTGCATTTAATTCTGGGAGCATATACTACTAAAATGGCAGCTCTGTAGAGTCCTGCAGGTTTAATATACATAAGATAATTACAGCAGAAACAACCAGAGTTTTTCACTCTTCAGTGAGGCTTACCTCTCCGACGTACTCCATGACAAAGGTGTTCTTCCTAATATGCTGCAGCGTGCGCACGCCCCATCCCCGGCCGTTCTCCGTCCTAAAGATGCAAAGGTCAAACTGGATGCCCTTCTGCACCACCCGGTTGGGGCAGTCGGGGCCACAGCAGCAGTGTGAGTTGCATTCGTATATGGGCTGGCCCGCACGCACCCGTACCTGCCCGCGGTCGTTGTAGGCCATGCGGTGCAGGGAGGCCCCGGGGCAGCATCCATTCACAGGCTCCTCGAAACAGTCCTTGCAATCGCAACCGACCGACATCTCGTTCAGCACGATGCCCTGCCCTACCTTGTAGTTGTTGATGTAGGTGAAGTCTTTGGGCGGGCCCTCCAGGTCCACCTCGTTCATGACGAAGATGCGGCCCGGGTGGTTGCGGGTCCTATTCAAGTGGTCCTCCCAGCGCTGGAGTCTCCGCCGGAGTTTGGCTCTCTGGACGAGAATGGAGGAGACCTCTTTGTCCAGCCGTTTGGGGATGCAGCGCCTCTTCTGGCACCTCAGCTCCCGCTCCAAGTCCTCGTGGAACTGCTTCATCAGCTTGTGGCATTTGAGGTTCTTTCGGGGTTCCCACGTGTTGTCCGAGTCGGAGTAGCCCTTCCATTTGACCAGGTAGAACTCCTCCTCCTGAA